>CM077502.1:3153458-3460252 GCA_039654745.1 Houttuynia cordata | reverse complement strand
AAGCCGAGGATAAAATATCATAAGCCAACATGCAGCAGAAACCAAAGAATGATCTTATCTGAGAAATAGGACGACACCATTTCATGTCCAAATTGCACCTTCTCAGAAAACAAATTCTGACCAATATTCCAATCAAGTTTCGGCTGTACCAAACCAAAGTAAGTGTTAAAAAATTGTCACGGCCCGTATTTTTTAAAACCAATATTAAATCAGAGTAATAGCAAAAAATAGATGATTATTCCTCTATCCAATACATCATTAGTTGAAATTTGTCGACTAAGCATCTAGGCTGTGATAATTGGGGTTCACAAATATGGATATAAAACCATATATAAATATAATATTATAGATACAAAGTTAATTAAACCAAAGCAAGTCCTCCATGTGCAAGTCTGTCATCTATTTCAAAATACACTATAAAATAAAGGAGACTGATAATTACTTAGAAACTGTCAAGTCATCCTCACTCTCGATTGTCTACCACCAAGTGTTATGTGAAGACAGCCTTCTATTAAATAACCTGCATCACGAGCAGATGCTGAGTATAAAAATACTCAGTGGGATATCGTAACACAATCATTAGCATTAAAAATCAATAGTCAATAGTTGCATTAACATTTTATGCAGCCTATTATAGAGTTCCACTTGATTCTTTTATTAATCTTTCAAGTAAAGCCTTTTATTTCTTCCTAAGTTCATGTTAAATAATTAAGTCTTTATCCCATATAGATAGACTCACTAAATATCATTCCTACATGATAGACAACACGAAAACACCGTGACTATTACTCTGGTTATACTGGTAATCACAGCACGCCCTGAATCCCTCAAGGGTGACTGCCTCGTCCATTCCATACCTCAGAAGGTATGACTGTTGATCGTTTCAAATTAAACCATTGCAAGTGCACAAGGCAATTGTGTACTACGGTGAGTATTAAGGGTTGTCGAACCTCAAGGACGGTTAAATAATTTACCAAATTCAAGAGAAAGCTGCAGTTTTTAATTAATCTAAAGAAAGCGATGAACTTTAGCTAATCTAACTGAGATTTAATCAATATAGAGAAGACCAAGACTTCAAATCCACCATAATCAACTAGTGTATCATTTCTCTCTCTCTCTCTCTTTTGAATAAAGATTTCCAATTGGCTAGCATATTCCTCTCGGACATACACTTGTCAACTCAAAATATAGTGTTGTCCTCTCGGACATAACACATAAAACGATTAAAGCATGGAATTGTGATCTATCGAAATTGTATTAGTATATAACACTTCAGATTACTCACGTTCCTCTCGGATACGCAAGTGCTCGTTCAGATTGAAATCCAATTAATTCTCTCTCACATCTCTCGAGTATAAAGAACAAACTTTAATGAATTAACTTTAATTGCATAACAAAGGTTCACACACCAACTAGAGTAAAACATAATATAAGAGAAAAGAAACTATACAACCAGTCTATTGGGCTTCATCTACGCCTTCGAAAGGAGTTTAGCCTTGCATTGGAAGAGAATCCATTATCATGTTCTTCTTCTTCTCTCCTTTGCTCTAGCCTCTAAGGTCTCCAAAGGGACTCAAAACTCTATTCTTTAATGCCCAATACGTTCTCTCTTAAGGCATAAATGAAGCCCCTTCCAAATCCAAGTCAAAATAGGCCTTATCTCAATTCTGCGCATACGTCGATCAATCACTTTTCTGGCCAATCGATCGCTTGCCGATCGATCACTTCATTCCTTTGTTATTTCCTGCGTCGTGCCGATCTATCAGTTGCTGATCGATCACTTTTGTACTGATCAAACGCTTTTCATCAATGTGTAAACTACAAAAGATACGATCGATCGCGAAGTGGTCTGATCGATCGGTTACTATTTATTTTGCATCACAATTTTCCAATGGTCATAATTTTTTGCTCCGAACCCTGAATTGCGCACAGTCGGTAGCTTTAGAAAGCTGACGTCTTGAACTTTAACATGAAGCTTGAATCAGTCCAATTAGACATATGCACATGACGTTATGAATATTTAACCATTGGAGTCACTTTTCACCTCATTTATGTATCTTACTTTTATTTCCCTACGAAAACCAAAAACTATATTAAAGTATCACTAAATCTAATCAAAATAATAATATAAAGATAAATTTAGGAGATAATAAAATGCATATTTAAAGTGTATATCACACCCCCAAACCTACATTTTGCTAGTCCTTAGCAAAACAAAACAAAATCGCACAAAACAACTAAAGGAACTAAAGCAATCAAAAGACTAAAGTAGAAAATTAAATGCCACTTTCGTAGGGAACATGATTGCATTGAGCGTATGCAACAAGCCGTTAAACCTCTAGGTGGCCTTAGTAGGATGAGTTGTGTCTCGTGAGGGTTTGCAACAATACTACCCACAAACATGTACTTATTAACTTAATTAACCTAAGTGCAAACAAAACAAAACAAAATAAAACATTGCAAAACAATCAACCTATTATCCCGACAAATGCAAACCACAATGCTTAAGAAAATTAACCACACATACTTGGATTATAATCAACGGGAATATAGAAGCTCTCAAGTAAGTGGTTTTATTCAACACTTTCATTTTGGAAATTTCTGCTCAAATATGATATAGCATGATAATGTAGATAGTAAAAAGTGTAGAACATTATAACAATACATTCTAAATTTCTGTTTCACACATATGCAATGTGACCCATTAACCAATGAACATCAGAATCTACATAGTCTTCGTCATCTTTAGGTTCATGATAGCACAAATGTATGCACGCCTCATTCGGGTCCAACATTCAAGATTCGAGAGGATAATACACCATAGAATTTTTTTTTTCAATAGGACTGTGTAAGGCCTGACTTCAAGATGCTTAGGTTTAGCAATGACTCAGGCCAATGACTCCCAACCAGTTTGGCTTAGGGAATTAGGTTTTAAGTATAGACCGCTTCGGGCCTGAGCATCAGCCTAAGTTAATCCTATAGTAGTCAAGCAGCTAGCCCCTTTCTTTCATTTTGTTTTCTCATTTTTTTTCGCATTTTTATTTTCAACATTCATATTTTGAAGCATCTTTCAGCAATCTTTATTTGTCCAAGTTGTATTATACTCTCGACCTATTTCCAGTTTGAAGCCCTTGCCATAGCCAAGTAAATGGTCTATCGTGATCTTTTAAGCTCAACAGACAACCACATATCAACCAATGACTCTGACCAAATCCCACTGTAAATTAGCATTTAACAAATCTCTAGACGGTATTACTTTATGTACTAGTGTGTATGAGTGAGTTTTCTTAGCTCAAGCACATGTTCCAAGAGGACTATAATAGAAAGGTACGCTCAGTTAAGTGTATCTATCCTCCAGTATACTTACTCCACTTCCAATGTAAATTAATCACTTAAGAATTGAAGCATGCATTATCACGAGATAAACTATCAAAACCTAACAAAATACTAATAAACAGCTTAAAAACTACTCAAATTTTTATTTTTATTTTCCTTTTCTGATTTTACAATGAAGCACATCCTCTCCCCCAAACCTAATATAAGCATTGTCCTCGATGCACAACAAAAGATAAAAATACAATGATCATAAAAAAGTAAAGGAGAAAGATAATATAAGCATTGTCAATCAAAAGATAATATAAGCATTGATCATACAAAAGATAATATAGGCATTGTCAATCATATGAACTGCATAAGACTCATCTGGCGTGAATGTTGTTTTTTAGCATTAAAAACATTTAGTTTGATATTTAAATTTCCAAAGGACAATTTAAGCACCCCATCCCGACAATTGATAATAGCATTGGACGTCGCCAGGAATGGACGCCCAAAGATCACAGGAATCTGACTACCAGTGTTCTGCACAGGTTGTGTATCTAGGACTATGAAGTCCACAAGAAAGAAAAATTTATCAACCTGCACCAGAACATCCTCAATAACACCACGTGGAACTTTAATGGATCGGTCTGCAAGTTGTAGTGTTATGGTAGTCAGTTTTAACTCTCCCAACCCAAGTTGCTCATACACAGAATAAGGCAACAAATTGACACTCGCCCCCAAATCTAACAATGCCTTGTCCACAGTATGGTTCCCTTTCACACATGAAATTGTTGGACATCTTGGGTCCTTATATTTCGGTGGAAGATTATGTTTCAATAGAGAACTCACCTGCTCAGTAAGGAAAACCTTTTTAGTCACATTGGATTTAGCTTTGCGCTTTTGGGTACGAAGATCTTTCAGGAGTTTGGCATAGGCAGGGACTTGTTTAATAGCATCTAACAATGGGAGATTGACCTTAACCTGTTTAAACACCTCGAACATCTCCTCCGTATTTTGGTGGGATTTACTAAACGGGAAGGGTTTGTCCAGGCATTGTGGGTATGGTACCCTAGGGACATAGGCTTTGGTCGGGTCATCCTGCAGGGTTTTAGAACTAACGGGCACAACTTTGATTGGAGCAGGTTCTTTTTCTATCTCAGGGGACATTTTCTCACTTGATGGACCAACGGACGAATCCCAAACCCTATTGTCAACTTGTTTACCGCTCCATAAGGTAGTTATGGCTTGCACTTGTTCAGGAGCATAATGGGAGGCCTCAGCTGCAAACTGGCCTCTAGGGTTTTGCTGGCGTTGGCTAGGCAAGGTTCCTGCTTCTCTCCAGTTCATAGATTGGGCTAGCTGTCCTAATTGGGTCTCTATCTTGGCAATGAATTGTGTATGGGAATGGACAAGCGAGGCCTGGCATTTTTGTTCAGTTTTTAGCTCGGTTAAAGCTGTGAGCATGGTGGATTGGGTGGCTATTATTTGGCTTAGCTGGTCTTCGATGGATGGTTTCATGTTGGATTGGCCAAATTGAGGAGCTGAGGATGGATGGTAAGGTTGAGGTTGGCTTTGGAATTCTTGTCTTGGGGCCTGATTAAAAATGGGCCCCTGATTAGGTTGTCTCCAGGCAAAATTTGGATGATTTTGCCACCCCAAGTTGTAGGTATTTGAGTAAGGGTTGTTGGCTCTAGGGTAGGTTTGTGCAAGGTTGATGTACTCCTGTACAAGATCTGGATACTGAGCGGCTGAGGGGCAGTCAACTATGGTGTGCATAGGGCTGGCACAAATGACACATGCATCATGAGAGGTTGGGGAATAAGGTGGAGTCTGAGAGAAAAACCTGTCAAACCTCTCGGCCAGGGATGCCATTTGGTGTTCTAAACTTGTGGTGGCTTTGACATCTTACATGCCTCCCCTTGAGGCACTCTTACTATGCATATGGCTTTCTGATCTATAGAGGGTGGCACTATGTAACGAGTTTTCGCTCAGGTCCTCTAGTGGATCCTAAGCATCATCTGGGATTTTCTTCATGAATGTGCCTCCACAAGAGGCGTCAATTAGGGTCTCGTTCTGATCGTACACACCCTCATGAAATCTTTGAACTAATTGCCACTTGGGCACATCATGGTGTGGGCAGGACCGGAGTAGGGCTTTCATCCTTTCCCAACTTTCATGGAATTGTCCATTACGTAGTTGGGTAAAGGTAATGATTTCATTGCGGATCTTATTGGTCAGCCCTACAGGGAAATATTTCTTAAGGAATTCGGCCTAAAGTTCCTCCCAAGTGGAAATGGAGTTGTGTTCAAGGGAGTATAGCCATTCCTTGGCCCTGTGTTTCAAAGTGAATGGGAACAACCTAAGGCGCACCTCGTTAACAGACAGTGTGAGTTTAAAGGTGGTGTTAACCTCCAGGAAGTTTTGGAGATGCCTATAGGAGTTGGCCATGGTATGTGGGTAGCATATGGATGATGTTGGGCTTAATCTCAAAGTTAGCCACATTGTCAGGTAGGCGGATGCAGGAGAGGAAAGTGTAGGTGGTGGGACGGTAGTAGTCCTGTAGAGTACAGGCATGGGATACTACTGGATTTTGGTTTAGGCCATTCCCACCCCCAAAGTTTAGGTTGTCTGCCATTGGATGGATTTCAGGGATCGGGTTGCTAGGAGTTCTACAGATTCTATAGAGGTACTCAGGGTCAAGATCAAAGGCAAGGTCAGGTTTCAGGGATCGATGACCATGCATGCACAATAAAAAACAACAAAACCTGTAACAGTCCTAATAGCGACAACTAGCAAGCATCAATCCTAGATAGCGACAACTAGCACCTCATGCAATCCCAAAATAAAAGTGGGAAACACCAAGCACCCAGTTTAGACTAAAAGAGAGGGTTAAGAGAGTGCAAATAGTGGGAAGGAATGACCCTTCCAATGTTGGTGAGAATCCACATCCTCTCTTAATCCTGTAGTAGAAAAGACACAAATTAAGCTATTGAACTAAAATCTAAGTTAACACTAAGCTACTGTAAAACTAACTATGCTAATGGCTTCCATCCCCGACAACGGCGCCAAAAACTTGATCATTTAAAATTAAACCCTTGCAAGTACGCAAGACAATTGTGTACTACGAAGAGTATTAAGGGTTGTCGAACCTCAGAGACGGTTAAATAATTTACCAAATTCAAGAGAAAGTTGCTGTTTTTAATTAATCTAAATAAAGCAATGAACTTTAACTAATCTAACTGAGATTTAATCAATATGGAGAAGACTAAGGCTTCGAATCCACCATAATAAACTAGTGTATCATTTCTCTCTCTCTTTTAAATAAAGATTTCCAATTTGCTGGTATATTCCTCTCGGACATACACTTTTCAACTCAAAATATAGCGCTCTCCTCTCGGACGTAACACATAAAACGATTAAAGCATGAAATTGTGATCTATCTCTCTCAAGTATAAACCAATTAACCTTTATTAGTATATAACACCTCAGATTACTCACGTTCCTCTCGGATACGCAAGTGCTCTTTCAGATTAAAATCCAATTAATTCACTCTTGTCTCTCTTGAGTACGAAGAACAAACTTCAATGAATTAACTTTAATTGCATAAGAAAGGTTCATATACCAACTAGAGTAAAATATAATATAAGAGAAAAAAAAGCTATACAACCAGTTATTGGGCTTTATCTACGCCTTGGAAAGGAGTTTAGCCTTGCATTGGAAGAGAATACATCATCATGTTCTTCTTCTTCTTCTTCTTCTTCTTCTTCTTCTTCTTCTTCTTCTCTCCTTTGCTCTAGCCTCCAAGGTCTCCAAAAGGACTCAAAACTCTATTCTCTAATTGCCAATACGTTCTCCCTTAAGGCATATATATAGGGGTGACTCTCAAATCCCCTTCGAAATCTGAGTCAAAATAGGCCTTATTTCAATTCTGTGCATACGGCAATCGATCACTTTTCTGGCCGATCGATCACTTCATTCCTTTGTTATTTCCTGCATCGTGCCGATCTATCAGTTGCCGATCGATCACTTTTGTGCTGATCAATCGCTTTTCATCAATGCGTAAACTCCAGTAGATACGATCGATTGCGAAATGGTGCGATCAATCGATTACTATTCATTCTGCATCACAATTTTCCAATGATCATAACTTTTTGCTCTAAACTCCGAATTACGTGTGGTTAGTGGCATTGGAAAGCTGACATCTTGAATTTAACATAAAGCTTGAATGAGTCCAATTAGACATATATAAATGAAGTTATGAAGATTTAACCATTAGAGTCACTTTTTACCTCATTTCTGTATCTTACTCTTATTTTCCTATAAAGACAAAAAATTATATTAAAAGATCACTAAATCTAATCAAAATACTAACATAAATATAAGTTTAGGAGATAATAAAATGTATATTTCAAGTATATATCTACCGTCGGAAGGGTCTGGCCCCACATTAGCTCCTGGACTCGATGTTGGTCGGGAGAACGCAACCTTCCAGGATGCTAACGCCTCCAATGTGCATAGCAAAACCACCTAGCATCAATAGCTCTGGGGTGGGTGCAGAGCTTCCTCTAAAGGGAAGATGCAAATGTTCTCTCTAAGATCCATAGAAAAGATGCAAGCAGCATAAACTTAACTAATATAAGGTGGTCCTCATCAGGTACTACTAACACAAGGCTTCCGCCATAGGAAAGATGTAGAATAGAAGTGCAGAGCTTCCACCTAAGGAAGTTGCAAAACAGAAGTACAGAGCTTCCACCATAGGGAAGATGCAAAACAGCCTAAGCCCAACAAATATTAGACAACATCAATTACCACACAACACCCTCTGCAATGTGATAATTGATCCAAATATGATCATCATAGCATGTCACATGGTTTCCAATGCCGGAGCAAAGTGGTCCCAATTGCATTCAGGATAACCGCTACCCCTTCCTGCCACGTGGAAAAAGGCCCTCTATGGTCGTGGGAATATGCTCATGTGGCCACCCACTCTCGCACTCACGCCGAAGCAAGGTAGCTACCCTTTTTTGCCTTGAGACCCAACGTGCGTTGACTATGGAACTCATGACCATAGTTTCTGAGTCACTCCCACTCAAGAACTAACTCACCATCCCAAATATATTTCAATCTTTATCTTGATTAGGTTCTTCCCAACCCTCAAGTTTAATCATCATATCAACATTTTGTTATCTTCATAAAATGATTAAGTCACTAAACCATCTAAGTTTATTAATCGTGTTTTCCTTATCATCAAGGTCCTTAACTAGCAGTCTATATAAAATCTAGGACAAATACCTATAAATACAGTAACACAAAGCACATAAAAATACTACATCAATTCGGACTTAAAATTATTTATCAAAAAACCCAAAATAATAAAATTGAGCCTATGCACCATGCTGGCTCTGCATATATCCAACTACACTATAATACACTAACGGTCAAGAGCTACTGTCAGTTGTAAACATATCCACCGATAGTTCAAATCCGAACCGGGTTCATAATTCGGGTTTGGTTCACTGTTATGCCTGGGTTTGATTTACTGCCAGACCGGTTCACCCCTGAATCGGTCATCTTCCTCACAGACGCTTGACCAGCTCCAGGCGACCACAGGCTCAGCCTGCCGCCGCAGGGCTGGCTTCTCCGCCACGACGTCTGCCATCGCGACATTGCCGCCTGACACCCCATCTTCTCCCATCCCTTCTCTGTTTCGCTGCTCGAGCAGCTGCTGCTCGCCGCCAAGGCAGCGGTGGCTTCGCTGCCGCCCTGATAATTCCGTCGACCTTTATTGGTCTTTCTCTATCATATTTTCTATTTTCCTCGTATTTTGCCCAAGATTTGGGCAAAACTGACAAAAGAAAATGAGTGGGTACTTCCTCTGGCACCGCCTCCCTCGGCGGAAAATAAATGGATATAAAAAATAATAAAAACCGACGAATCAGGTATGAGATCCGACCTCATGCGCGTGTTTGGGGTCGATTCGCCGTTCGCTGGAAGGTCACTGATCTGTACATGAAATATGCATTTTATTATCTCCTAAACTTATATTTCTGCTAGTGTTTGTTTAGAATTATTGCTATTTTAATATAGTTTTTGGTTTTTGTAGGAAACAAGAGCAAAACGCACAACTGGGATAAAATGCGACTCTAATGATTAAATATTTACAACTTTGATTGCATATCTCTGATGGGACTGATTTAAGCTTCATGTTAAAGTACACGAAGTCAGCTTTCCAACGCCACTGACTGTTCGTAATTCGGAGTTCTGAGCAAAAAGTTATGAGCATTTAAAATATCGCACGCTAAAGAGACACTTCGTCAAGATGAGATTGGATGAATGAGATCAATACGACGGGTTTTAAATAAGAAAAAAAAAAAAAAAAAAAAGGAGCGCTGAACCGGCTGGTTCAGTGCCGGTTCAGTTAAAATAAAAAAAAAATAAAAAAAAATAAAAAAAACCCGGCCCGAGCCGAAGCTCGGGCGCTCGGGCCTTCGTCTGTTTCAGAACAGAGCGATGATCTGTTTACTTGAGATCGCCGGAAAAGCTCGAGCTGGGGCGGCGGACGGCGGCCTGGGCCTCGGCGGCAGGTCTCGACGGCGGCGGAGGTAGAGAAGACGACCGGAGCTGGTGACGATGGGACAGAACAGGGCGTTCGAACAGAGCTCGAATGCCGGCGAAGAAGCTTCGTTCTGGACGGCGGCGAGCTGAGCAGACGACGGCCATGGAAGACGACGATCGCGACGGAGAAGAAGAGGACGGTGACGGAGGCAGTGAAGATCGACAAAAATGGCAACTTGGGCGGAATCGGACTCAAAGTCTCGCCGGAACTAAAAAAGGCAGTTTGTGCTCAATCTGGAAAGGCTTGAAATCGATTCGATTTAAACTGGGAAATGGACTTGGATTGGAAGGCCTATAAAAACCCAAGCCAACAGAGCGAAAAGAAGAGGAGAGAGCCGCCGACAGAAGGAAAAACATAGCGAAAAACAGAGAGGGAAAAACAGAGCTTGAACAGAGTTGCGACGGCCGGATTCCGTTGGGTCTCGGTCAGAGCAAGAGGCAGGGTCTTCGCCGGAGCAAGAGGAGGAGGAAGGGAGAAGAAAAGGGCTGGTCTTTTGGACGAATTGCACACCGATTTGAAATTGCTACAGTGTCGTTCCAAGGGCTACAGTAACTGACTGCGAGGTGGAGATGATGAATAGTGCTACAGTGCTACAGTGCGCGCATATGACCAATCCGACGAACCAGGCTTTTTCTTCCCTTATTTTCATGTCTAGCTAAATTTTATTGTACTAAGACTAGATGAAGCTCTGCTGATTGTTTGACTCTCAATACTTATTTGCAATTCTAAAGTTGTGATTTTTATTCCATATGCTTAATATTTTGCTATGATTATTCTGTTGCTCGAGAGAGGGTAGAGTAATTGTTAGTGAAATTAAACTAAGGGTTTGTTAATGTTCGAGAGATCTTAGCGAATTCCAAGGTATTATTTGAATAAAGATTGCATTTTTATGATTGATCTTTGTTCGAGAGAGGGAGATTAATTAAATTAGATTTAATTGTTTAGTTGCATGTTCGAGAGGGCTGCACACATTACGATTATTCGTGACTTCGAGAGAGGCACGGATAATTGATCACTTTGAATTGTACGGGTTAACGGAGAGGATAGCTATTTAGTTTGGGTGGATTCGAAGTCTTAGTATATTTCTCATCATATTATTTTCTCATAAATTTCATTGCTTTGTTAAATTAGAACTTTTCATTCTGTTATAATTAGTTTCATAAAAAAATCAAACCTTTCATTAGAGTTAAGTTGAATCAGTCCAAGTCCTTTGGGTTCGACCTCGTTACCACTAGACTATACTGAGTCTCGTGCGATTGCGAGTAAAATAAGTAGAAAAATCAATCAATCAATTGGCGCCGTTGCCGGGGACTTGGTAACGGTTTGACTTAATTCTATTTTGTTCATATTTTTCTTGTAGGATTTTGATACTTGATTTTCTTGTCTTTGTAGGAGTCAATTTGGAGAGGCAGATAGTGACACTTGGAACTCGCCGACGTTGGAAAGGGCACTCCTTCCCCTCATTTGCAATCTATCAACCTTTCTTTTTAAGTAGATTTAGGTGTTTTTAATATTTTTCTTTTTATTTTCTGTGAATGCATGCAGTGCTAGTTGTCAATAGCTAAGTTTGCTTGTTGTCAATATTTAGGACTCTTGATTGCTAGTCGTGAATATCTAGGGTTGATTTGTGTTGTGGATGTGTGATAGTGTGGTTATGGTGTTGGTGATTATGTGGTGAAAGAAAAAAAAAATGACTTCACCTTCCTATGGATTTAGCCATAATAACCCATACATGTACTTTAATGATTATTATTCCTCACACACACCTACTACCACTCCCTGTGAAGTGTCATTCCCTCCACGTCACTCATATCTTGATACTTATAACCATGGGTGGGAAAATCAATCCAACTTTGGGAGTAACATATCTTCCCTACAACCCACGACCCCTTTTATTTTGGAACCATGTGCCATTTGCTTAAGCCCTACCCATACCCTAGTGGAGTGCCCTTCGGCCCATGAGTATCCGGAATTGGTGCGCGATCATGTACGTGCGGCCCAAGGTCTTCATAGGTGGGATGATCAATCTAATTTTTCTTGGCACACACTCAATGAAAGGGCAATGTTTGAACCAACTACTACTCCACCGTTACAAGGTATGACATGCCCTGTTCCACCACCACCACAACCCCAACTCCAATATGCCCAACCCACATGGAATCCTAGCTTTGAAGATAATATCTTGTCAATGTTAGATACTCTAATTGGGATCTATAGTAGTGCATGGGGTGATAGTAATGAACTAAACCCTTTACCTATCCAATCACAATACCCGATGGGCCAATTTGTTGAAGAGGGGATATGTTTTTCCCCTGACCATGTGCAAAATGTTATAACCCTTCGGAGTGCACAGCAATTTGAAAATGAGGATGGATATAGTGCAGGAAATGAGCAAGGAGGGGTGGAAATAAAAGAAGAAGTGAATGAGTCTTTAGAACCAATTTTTAAATCTTCTATCTCCGGGGAGTCACTGTCTATGACAATATTAACGGAACCTTCTGTTCCCGAAACACCACTCATACAATGTCTAGACCAACCTTCCCCTTTGATTGTTGAACGTGACTTAGAGTGTTCTATCGATTGCCCAGTCAATCCATCATTTGAGAGTCCTCCCCAAAATGTGTTAAGAGAGGAGGCCACTAAGGCCAAATTGGGTGATGTGGAAGAGGAGCCATTCATTTTAAAATTCTCTAATAACCTCTTTCCATGGCCAATGAACAGGCCTCTATTCCCTAAGCTTACCCGCCCACCACCCTACCCTTTCATTTCACGATATGATCCGTACTTAAGTAACAAGGATAGGAGTGTGTGGGGCAATCATTTAATTAATCCAGGTTGACGTGTTGGGGTTACGTCTGGCTGAAGACGTAAAATTTAGCGCTCTTGGGAGGCAACCCAAATTTTATTTTCTTGTTTCTTTTCTATTTTTATTTTTATTTTTATTGTAGGTTATTTCTCACCTGTGTGGGGATGCTACCGACGAGGTTTGGGGGTGTATTTAATTTTTCCATATTTATATTATCTCCTCATTCTTCGCTTATGTATTTCATGCTTTACATCTACCATGAGGCTCTCCATTCAGGTGACTTCCTTCCTCACTCCTTTTCTTTTCCTATTCATTGTAGTATTATTTTGGTCAACATTGAGGACAATGTTTAGTTTAGGTTTGGGGGTGTAGAAAAGAAGTGTTTATATTATGTTTTTTTTTGTTTTTGAAAAAAAAAAATTGAAAAAAATAAAAAAAAACCATAAAGAAAAAAAAATAGTTTTTAGGTTGTTTGCTAGTATTTTTATAGGTTTTGATAGTTTATCCCGTTATGATGCATTTTACAATTCTTAAGAGATTAATTTACATTGGAAGTGTGAGTAAGTATACTGGAGGATAGAGAACTTAACTGAGCAGTATCTTTCTGTTACAGTCCTCTTGGAACCTGTGCTTGAGCTAAGAAAACTCACTCACACACACTAGTTACATAAAGTAATACCTTATAGAGATTTGTTGAATACTAATCTTCAGTGGGATGTCTTTAGTCAGAGTCATTGGATGATATGTGGTTGTCCTTTGAGCTTAAAAGATCATGATAGACCATTTACTTGGCTATGGCAAGGGCTGGAACCGGAAATAGGTTGAGAGTATAATACAACCTGGACGGAATAAAGATGTACTGCAAATATGAATGCTGAAAATGAAAATGAAAAAAAAAAAAAAACAAAAGAAAGAAAGGGGCTGCTTGACTTTATAGGATTAACTTAGGCTGATGCTTGGGCCCGAAGCGGTCTCTTAAAACCTAATGCCCTAAGTCAACTGGCTGGGAGTCATTGGCCTGGGTCATTGCTAAACCTAAGCATCTTGAAGTCAGGCCTTACACAGTCCTAGCGAGAAAAAAAAAAGTCTGTGGTGTATTATCCTCTCAAATCTAGAATGTTGGACCCGAATGAGGTGCGCAGATCTGTGCTATCATGAACCTAAAGATTGGGATGACTACGTAGATTCTGATGTTCTTTGGTTAATGGGTAACACTGGATCTGTATAAAACAGAAATTTAGAATGTATTGCTACAATGTTCTACACTTTTACTATTTACATTATAATGCTATACCATATTGAGCAGAAATTTTCAAGATGAAAGTGTGGAATAAAACCACTTACTTGAGGGCTTCTATATTCCTGTTGATTATGAACCAAGTACGTGTGGTTAATTCTCTTAAGCATTGTAGTCTGCATTTGAAGGGATAATAAGTTTGTTTGTTTTGCAGTGTTTTGATTTGTTTTTACATTTAGGTTAATTCGTGCGATTGCGAGTAAAATAAGTAGAAAAATCAATCAATCAGTCACCGAAAGAATAGCGTTGCCGGAGTTCCCCTCCCTGCCGGTGTCTCCACCGCAAATGTCCGGGCGTAACTACATGACATCGCCCATCACAGTCGCAATAGCCACATGGGTCGCCAGCGGTGGCTCGGCCGTCACCGACTCATCTTTCCCTTTTTTACTGTTCATCTTCACCCTTTCTCTCTTTTAAATCCAGAAACAAAACTGCTGAGTCACCACAGATTTGGACAAATGTCCTCTTATTTATAGCAGGTGTTAAAAAAGTTCTTCAACCACCAGCAGAAATTAAGAAACGAATCAAGAAAAACTACCAACACGTTAACACTAATTCTGAAACGAAAGATGGCTAAAACAAGAAGAAAGAGGTCAAAACGATGGCAGTTATCACGCTATAGTTGTTGATAGGTTGTAGATATTGATGCAGAGGCAGCCTTATCTTGATCTTCATGCAGCCTTAGCTGCTTGGTGATTCTGGGGTTGAATCCCCTGCTGGTCCTGTTCTTGATTGTCAGAGGCAATGTGGATTTGCTCTGGGTGGCTCCAGATGGCGAATGCCGCCCAGTAGACGGGTGAAAGAAGAAAGAGGACGCAGGGGACGATATGACGTAGCGGTCTGTGCCTTGGTAAACCTTGCTGGAGACGATCATGGCCAGCAATATCACGCCGGTGGAAAACATCATTGTCATAGAGCCTAGGAAGCACCGATACGGATACGGCGATACGATACGATACGGGTATTGCAATATGGTAATTTTTAAAAAGTCCCGATATGATACGTCGGGGATACGTTTGTTAAAAAAATATTTTTATATTTTTAAAATACTTTTAAGTTGGTCCTAGTGTCAAAACAAATAATAAACACATATTTTGTGTTAGTACCTATTTTGTGTTGCAGGTTTTGAATTTCTAGAATTTAGGCCTTCAGAGATTGCAGCAGCCGTGGCCATCTTTATAAAATTCAACAATGCCATATCTCGTTTAGTCCATGCTGATGAGGTAAAATGTTGACAGCTCCATATTTAGTCAACTATATAATGTTCATTGAAACAGTAATTTATGTTCCTGAGTAACATTTGCTGAATCATTCAATATTGGACTGTCTATGAACTGCAGGACAGAGTTTCAAGGTGTTATGCGCTAATTCAAGACTTGCTCAAAACCAGCAGCCTGTGAAATGTGCTAGTGGTTCATGTTTTCGGTGCCACGGAGTCCAATTGGGGTGTTAGATGTTGCATGTTTGAGCTATAGAAGTGATGAGATAACACTTGGGTCATGCGCAAGTTTTCACACAACACCTTCTCCCAAGAGGATGAAACCAAATAAATTGTCTGATTCCTCAACAGGAAGAAAGACAAAAAGTTATGGGATTCCTACTGCAAATACCAGAAATTTTGTAAATCGCCTAAAACAATTACAGTTGGGGGTTTTATACATCTCATATTTTTTATTATAAAGAATCACATAGTCTGCAATGAAGAAATTCCAATTTTAGGGGAATCTGTAGTTATATACAATGTATTGCAATAGGTTATCATTTTTAATCCATGTCGCTTACAAAATTTGTAAGTTTTTGTTAACATACTTCTGAACCATTAGAATCAAGCAATGTTTTCATCATAAAAAGTTCCAAATTAAACCGATATGTATCGGCTTTTTAAAAAAATAAAATAAAAAACTGATACGCCCTCGATACGCAGGAAGCCGTATCGGTGGCGTATCTATATCCGATACGTATTGGATACGGATACGGAGGCAAAATTGCCGTATCGGTGCTTCCTAGCATAGAGCACACTGCTGCAAAGCATTGCCTGTCCCCAAGGAGCTGAGCCACTATCTGAAGCTGGCCATGGCGGACAACATGTTTGATGGAGCTCACTTGGGAGATGATCTTGAGAGAGAGAGAGATTTGGAGGAAGAAGGCTAACGTGGTGTATACAGGGGCGGAGACAGGAATTTCAATGAGGTGGGGCATAAAATTTCTTCAAAATTTACAAAACAAATGATAAAAATAAAATATACTCCCTCCGTTCCAAAATACTATGTACATTTAGATATATTCACTATTCTAAAATACTGTGTATATTTTGCCAAATCACGTGACTTCCTTTTTCTAAAATTGGAGGAGACTTAGAAGGATTGACTTGAACTTAGTTTGTGAACGAGCATATGAGTTGGACAGGACATCAGGGAGAAGAAATCATGTGATTTCCTTGTGGACTTCATGGTTCAATAAAAATGAGAATTTTCTCAAATGTATGTACATAGTATTTTAGAATGGAGGGAGTAATAAAATATACTATTTTAACTAAGATAAAGTATGTATTAAAATATGACTACATACATGTAGTTTTTTAATCAGGACATACTATGAAAATAAAATGTTTACAATATCTCACAAATCTACAACGATTTGCCATTTTTCAGAAGTGTTAGATAACAACTTCATTTTCAAGCTCACTAAACACAACTTTTTCAAATAGGTGTAACTAGACAGTCATTTTAAGTTCATTAAACCCGACTTTTTCAATACGTGTAACTAGACTGTTTAAATATTTGTTATTTTTTAAATATCATACAAACAAATCGTGTTAGCAAGGAGGGAATATGTGCGATCAGTTGACAAATTATAGTAGCAAAGACGAAATTTAATAAAAATTGAAGTAGCAAAGATGAAGGTGTGTGGCAATAGCAAGAACCAAGGTAAGAACTAAGAAGTTGTGTTTATAGCTTAGAGGCCCTAAATTTGTACTACTGGTTAGAGTACATTCTCTTCATTTTTTAATATTTCCATAAGATATTATGGCAAGCCAAGCCGAGCCGATCTCTACTTCACCAAAATATAAGAAGAGTAGACATAAAGGGACAATTTTTTTGGGTCAATAAGAGAATAGGAAAAGTTAATAACTGATGAGGGGCAAGTTAATTATATATATATATATATATATATATACATCTTGTAAAAGTAGTAATACACTCCGGGAAGGTCAGCTGGGGCAATTGCCCCAGCTTGCTCCCCCTGGCTCCGCCAGTGGGTGTATAAATAGGAGAAATTACACTCCCGTCCTGAATTAATTGCCCCAAATAGCCTGGCCTATTTTTCACCCCTGTGAAAGCGAATTATTACAGTTGAACCATCATTGTAGTACGGTTAAGGGTACGGTATGATGTTTGGATCTTGGTTAGCTGGGTTTAACTGCCCAATCTAATAACGGTCACTAAAGCATACCCTAGGTTGGACCAGTTTTAAAAAAATGGGCATTGACATCGAATGAACTCCTCCTCCATCCAATATTACCTGTCTACATTAGAAAACAAAAATGCATTTAAGCCAGGCCAAACATTTCACATCTTTAAATTGAGGCCATTGAAGAGATAGGAATTGGCAGCATGAATTTGGCCTTTAATAAATTAGGAGCTGGGCCCATTTTTTTAATTTTTCCCTCCTTCGAAAAGATATACAGTCTGGAAATTGTATTTTTGTTTAAGGCACAGTGGGAATAGGCCTTAAGCTTAACTGTACCTATTTTTCCGGACACAGTAAAAGTGTACCTACAATTAGGATGGAGGGATTATTATAGATGATCTAATTATGTCAAATTTAGTGCAACAATCAGTTAGCACTCGAAAGTCCCACGTTTGGGTTTTTAGTGCCAAAAGAAAAGGAACGTAAAAATCATTGTCACTGCAACTCATCTAACGGAAGGGGCCCATATACAGAGCAGTCCGAGTAGAAATTATACCAAGTAATTCTCTTCTTAAGCTGGAGAGGCAAGTAGAGTACATAATATAAGATGAGAGTTTTATGATGGATTATGGATAGACCCTCTAAGGTACTTCCCTTATTAGAACTTCAAAAATCTGATCAAAGTTACAAATGATACAAACTCTAAATTGGATTAAGAGAAACGGAATATTCGATATATGAGAAACACTAAATTGGTGGGAACTAACTTTATCAATTGAATTAAGAGAAACATCAAATTGGATATAAGAGAGAAAAGATGAGCACTAATGAAACTTTATATTGGCCACGCAATACATTCTCAGTTTCCAGTTTGTACAATGTTGAAAAAGAGACCCCCAAAAAATGTCTAAAAGAAAATTAACCCAGGTTTGAACCTGCAGAAATCATATAAACGCTTCTGAATCTATTCAGTCCTTACACTTCAGGAAACCTCAATTAGTACCAAGGAAAAACTGCTTTGCTTAATCTATCTAATCAGCCACGGTTCCTCAGTACTTCCATCCATCATCTCAGAAACCAATCAAGATTCCCAAGTACTTCCATCCATCGTCACAATTCACAGAAGACAATTAATATTTCCAAGTGCTCAAGGCATTCGTCTACTTACATCTCACTGTAGTTTTAACACTTGAAGATATCAGACAAGATGATGAAACATCCGCACCCAATAATGGTCGAATTAGGGTGAAATAATGAAATGTCGATGGCTGGAAAATCCATTGCTACACCATCTGAGACTGTCCAATCTGAGAAACCATGTGACTAAATAGCTTCCGCAACCGAAAGCAAACCAACTATAAACTATTCTTGAATGTAACCAACGTGCAAAAGAAACAGATGAACAACCACATATTTGAGAAATCCGAGGAAACCAATTCTGGTCCAAATTTCACCTGTCAGAAATATTGATATCATCATCTAATCGACGTTCTCAATCCAGATGATGTATAATAATATTCCCGTAGTAAGAAACCAAAGAAGATCCCAAAAAGTTTTTCAAATGACCAGAAAGACGACTACCATGGCGAGCAAGAATCAAGAAAAAGCTACTACACAATAACACTACTGAAACGAAAGAGAACTCATGCAAACAGAAGAAAGAGATCGAATTAAAGACTCCCCTGTTACAGTTGTTGATGAACAGGCAGAGAATATACCAAGCTCGTCTTCCTCTTGTTCGCTACGCGGAGTATCGGAGATTCTGGAGATCAACACCCCTCGTGGGCCCGTTCTTGATCGTCGAGCCGCATGTAGTTTCTGGGGTCGTTCTGCCGGACCAAGGCCAACAGGCAGGCGATAGCAATGATGGTTTTGAGCGTGGGAATGATCAACTCGTGCATTCCGGTGAGAATGAAGCCCATCAAACAGAAGAAACTGACATTCAGCGCCATGGTGCACCATTGTGCAATGAATTGCCTCCCAGCTTGTAAGGAGTAGCTCACCTGATGACTGAATCTTGCCATGGAGGGCGGCGCACTTGGGAGATGATCTAGAGAGATAGAGAGAAACTGTGAGTTTGAAAGGGTAATGAGCACGCTTGGGAGATGATCAACAGAGAAAAAAGAGAGATCTTGCGAGAGAGAGTGAGAGAGAGAGGGTATTGAGGTTTATATAGTGGGGGAAAGTATTATGTGGCCTGGCCTTCTTTTCACTCATTTGAAGCTTAATTATTAGGTTTGAACTATCAAGGAAGTACAGTTAAGGGCATCACCGTTTAACTGCCGTTCCAACAGTCACTAAACAAATACCCAAATTTTGCGGGAAATGTGCAAACTTGACCATTCATTGACAATGGAACTAGCCGTTTAGGTGTATTTGTTTTTCGCCGCATATTACAATTAATTCGTCTGGTCTACGAGGGATTTATGTGCCCGGGCGTAGATCTTGAAAATAGATGGCGCATGTGCACTGGCTTGGTTAATGTGGGTTTGAATTAACAAATGCCAGCGACGTCTTCAAATGGTATGTAACGCTAAGACGCTTGGAAGGCAACCCATGCTCCGGTCTGTGTTTAGCTGAATGCAAAAGAACGCGTCTAGCCTGACTGCCCGGCTACTATAACAAAACTCCCGTGATCGTTCTACATAGGGCACTAGTTTACTCTAACATAGTACATGGATGTCTCTTATGTGCTACGTTAGTGCTCTTATGTAAGTTTAGAACATGGGCTCTAACATAGTTCATGGCTGTCTCTTATGTGCCGTGTTAGCGCTCTATGTACTATGCTCACGGGGTTTGGTCATGGTGCTCAGTCACAAAACATTTTCAATTCTCGACATCCTAACGGGCCACAATTATAGATAGCATGTGCAGAATTTTGTTGAACGTTATTTGTAAGGTGTATATTTAACATCACTACCTTTTGTGGGAAAAATCTTCACTATCTTTTTCTTTTGGTACAAACATCACACAAGCTTCTGAGTTTCACAATGCCTACTTTTTTTTCACAATGTGTACTTCCCTATTTTCTATCAATTTTTTTCTATAAGCATTAATGGTCTAGTGTGCCTTTGACAATTATAACGAATATTCGAATTGTAACTTGTAAGATCAATTAAGAATTTTTATCAAAAAAGAGATGAAATAATTTTTGTCATGCCAAAAAATGATTAAACTCAATAATTTGTGAGAGAGTAGGAATATGATATAATTAATGGCCATACCTGGTCATGGGTACCAATTAACAGATAGGTGCTTGAGGACTGTTGCTAGTGAGTTCCCATTTTAGCATATTATATATATTGTAATATGAGGACTCAATGGAAAAGATTAATACCCAAAAATGCAACTAAAATTTCGTTAATTGTTAAATTCTTGTACCATTAATAATTAAGGCAATATCGTCGTATCAAAGACGATAATTGTAACAGGAGTAGATTGTAGTCATACCCTGTGTAGGGCTGCATCTTAAACCCGGACCCGACCCTACCCGAATGGAACCAAACCGAAATTGACTCGGTTCGGTTTGGGTACTATCTTGGGTCGGATAGGGTATAGGTATAAAAAATCCGGATGAATCTCGGGTAGGGTCGGGTATTGCTAAAAATTACCCAAGACCCAACCCGACCTGACCTTGAAAAACCTAAGACCTAGATCCAAGAACCCAAGACCCAAACCCAACCCAACCTATATAAAAGCTTCTCCAGTCTCCACAAAACCCTGGCCGCTGCTGCCTACTATGCCTTCTCCCATCCCCTCCTTTTCTCTCTTCTTTTGCTTTCCCGACGCGGCATATGAGCTCTTCTCCAACGGAAAAATCCTCCCTTTCCTCCCTCGATCCAACTCTAAAGATGCTTCTCCAACTAAACCACCCAGCCTCCCCTTCATTCCTCCTCCTCTACCACCACCATCTCAGCCGCATCCTAAAAAGGAGAGCTTGCGAGAGATCATGGTAAGCGACGAGAAGCCGACAACCACCTCCACCTCAAAGTCTTCATTCTAGTGGTTCAGTCACAGCAGCAGCCTCAACTCCACTCTGGCATCGGTCCCAAGCGCAGCTTAATCTACAAACTCCCACTTCTCAATCGGAGCAACTCCACTGGCTCGGTCAGCCATGACTCAAAAAAGGAGACCAGTAAGCCCACCTAGAAGCCTAAACCTTTCCCTTATGTGCCCACATGTTCTTCCTCCGAGCGAGCGTTGCCTCCACCGCAGTCGAAGAAGGAGAAGCCATGTGTCGGTCCAGCTAAGTTTGATGTCTTTCTGTTTACGTTTCCTTTTCGATTTTCTTTGTATTTCCTTCTCTGATCTAGGGTTTTCCCCCTGTCATTAGGGTTAATCTCGATTATTCAGCTTGATTCATACAAAATCGATTGACTTCTTCTTCTTCTTCTTCTTCTTCTTCAAAACCTCATTTCAGAGGAATTGTTCTGATAAAATTTTAGGGCTTACGTTGTGAAGAATTGCTTAGATCTCTAATTGTTCTGATTTTTTGTGGCAATTTACATTGAAACTGGGGTTATTGATCTTGATGCTTATATCGTTGATTCAGATTGATACCTTTTTATAGCCTATATGAGCTACGCGGTACTAATCCGTGTAATGCGTCTTCTCCAGTCATTTTCTGTTGTATTTCTGTACTGGTTCTACGTGTTCTCATAAATTCGCTCTCTTCTTTTTGGATTCTCACATATGTCATTTTTTTGTTTCAATTTGTTTCGCAAAAGAACGACTTTTGTTCATTAGTTTGGGCTTACATCAAACTAAAAAGAAAGACATTAGTTTGGGCTTGATTTTTCTCATGAAATTGTGAGAAGATTAGGATATGGACAGATACCTTTCTATGTTTCATTTGATTTTGTATGCTTTTATTTTGTTGCTTTTAACATTCGGCCTATCTGATTTTTCTGTCAAGAATCAGGAACTGAGCTTTTGCTTATTAGCTTCTTGGTGACTCAATGGAATCTCGGTTCCTATCTAGGGTTCTCGGGTATTTAGGGTTTTAGCGCAGGTAGGGTCGGTTCCAAGAATCATGGGTACAATCTCGGGTAGGGTCGGGTATGGGTTTCTCGGTTCCTGTCTTGAGTAGGGTTGGATATTACAATATCCGAGCCTACCTGACCCATGATGCAGCCCTAACCCTGTGACATGACAAGCATTTGTTGGGTAGCGAAAAAATGGACTAGGTGAGGCCCACTTTAACACTTCTCACTCTCCAATATCATTTTCCGGATAGATTATGTTTTAAAGCTTCGAAAGCTACTCTAAATGACTGAATTAGGGGTCATGAGTTATGATGTGCATTTATTTAACTGCCTAAACACGTATGATGAGGCTTTTCCATGATCGAGACATATTTTACTGAGACACTCAACATCTTTGGCTTGATGGAATATGCTTCTGAAGACCCATAAAATGCGTAGATATTACAAATTAATTAGGACACATCCCAGCACTTATCCACTGTAAACAGATCATCTTTCATATGCGGGAGGGAACAACCAATTACTATATACATCTAATCCAATTAGCCAAATGCAAAATCCATCAGAGACTTCAAATTTACAAAAATCTTAGTGTCCAAAATAATCGAACCATTAACCATACAAACCCACATATAAGTAGTTCTATCAACATTGATAGTATTAACCCAAAGCACCAAAAACCACAACTACCATCTCATAGATTTTAAACATATTTCCAGTTTTGCACCCACGAATTGATAAACAAAAAGGGGAAAACAAGAACGAAAAAAAACCAAAATCCTTGGTTAAAAGATCTAGGGAGAGAAAGAGATTTACCCTAGTCCTAGTTCTTGATCTTCATGACACTTTGGGAGAGCTGCTTGACACCGTCGAACGAGCACAGTGACAGCAAAGAACAGCCAGTAAAACACCAATGCTGCAGCAATGAGGAGCGTGTTGCGTTGGCTCTTGATGATCAACTTCTCGGCCATTAAGAAGGTTAATCCCCAAGTTAAAAAAATACTTGGAAGCTCATCGGCTTATCCCGCGGATGAATCAATCTTTCATTAGCTAACTAGCCGTTATTGTTGCTAAACAGAAAGGCTCCTACTTCAGAAAAATAATACTCATATAATGAGTTACACCATGGTAATACTCCACGGGACAAAGGTGTAAGCCCTTAAGCATTTGGGTATCACGATATTTGCATTTCAAATATTTTTAAATCAATAATTCAGACATTGAAGGAATTAACACCTTGAAGTATGGGGCCCATTTCATCCAAAACTATTGTGGCCCATTAGTTTGGCCTCCCAACAAATTACGGGCTGAGCCCATTGCTTTATGTTTTCAGTTGTTATCATTATGTTGAAAATAGTATGAGTTTATACTTTGAAACGTTTAAAACATCATTAATTTACACATAACGTAAGCCTATTGCCATAAGCTTATGGCTTTTCTTCCTCATGCAGTTTTACCTTTTCATAAAGTAACCACTACTAATAAAATTTCGAATAAGATAACTTTCTCAAAAGCTCGAGGGGTTAGGAAACGAAAATTTTTATTAATTTATGATATATATTCTAATATCGCTCCTCACGTGCAAGTATCCACCAAGCGCATCACGTGGAACATAATTTGGATATAATGCCTCAACTAAGACTAGAACTCAGGACCTATATTCTGAAAGCTCTCATACCATGTAAGATAACCTAGTTTCCCAAAAGCTCCAACTATTAAGAAACAAAAAACTTTATCAATTAGATATTATGGTCCCGTTTGGATGCACCATTTCTCTAAGAGAAATGAGCTTTAAGAGAGAGAAATAATCTTTTTTAAAAAAAATTATTTAGATGATACTTTTGTACTAAAAAAAAAACTTTGGCAGAAACTGGAGAAAGGATCCCTTTTCCTTTCTACCATGAGGAGGTTTTTGCCAGAAAGTCCATTTTTAGCAGTTTTCAAAGGGAATTAATTTTATTTATGACAAATTTATTCTTTTCAACTTTTTCCTTTTTTGCTTAAGGACGAAAACAAGCCTTTCTGATAAAGAAAAAGGTGGGAAAAGTAATTTTTCTTTCTTCAATAAAAAATATCCAAACGGTCTCTGTATATTCTAACAATAACAAAAATGATTGGATTAAGGGAAGTAACTTGTATATATATATAAAGAAAAAGGGGCTAACTTGCTTTATCAATTGGATTAAGGGACACTAAATTCTGACACATTACACTGTCCGAGAAGTAACATCCTCAATTTACAGTTTCTATTGAGAAGAAAGTGAACAACTGTGGACAAAAAAGCTGCATATATAATTCCAAAGAAGAAAAAAGAGTTCAGATCGATGGCTCCCCTGCTAGACTAGTTTGATGGGTTGTTGATGTTGATACTGAGGCAGCCTTATCTTGATCTTCATGCAGCTTTAGCTTCTTAGCGATTCAGGAGTTGAATCCCCTCCTGGTCCTGGCCCTGTTGGATTTGCTCCTGGAGGTTCTCGAGGGCGCCTACAAGCAGACGCATCCAACGATGAGAGCTGCGCCTTGGTAAAGAAGGCTAGCATGGGATAAATTATGCTCCCGTCTTGAATTAATTGCCCCATATTGATTACATTTGAACCATGATGGTATGACGTAGGATCATGGTTAGTTGGGTTGGCATTATTGGTTAACTGCCAAATCCATTAAGGGTCCCTAAAACATAGGCTAATTTGGTGGGAAAGTGAAAGTTGGATATTTCGTTGACTTAGGGCCTGTTTGGTTGGAATCAGAAGCAAAAACTGGGAAGAGAAGTGTTATTAGCTTTTAGCAGAATTTGGAAAAGTGAAGTATGTTTGGTTGGGTTTTAGGAAGCAAAAATCAATGTGGGGCAAATTTTATAATTTCATGAGTTATAGGGGCACCATTGATATTTTCTATGCGTTTTCACCATGGGAAATCCGAAAGAAATTGTTGGCAGAACTTTTCCTTGAACCCAAAAAGTAGAATATTGCCTTGTTAGTCCCTTCTTTTTGACATTTCAGTCTACATCCATGTACGTTTAGCTTTCCGCCCCAAATCACTGATTCATGGCAACCAAATTGGATTCTTTTTCGTGAATGGAAAATCTCTAGTTTCTCCTAAAAATTAGTTGTGTAGTGGCAACCAAACAAGCCCTTAATGACCAAATTTATTTATCTCATATGGCCAAAGCCCACTTGGGGATTTTAAAGACCAGCCCATTAGCCTCTTTTCAAAATTAACAATAAGCGAGCGGGCCTATAAAGATAGCATGTAGGGCTGGGAATCGGGTCGAGTCGGGTATAATAGGGTCGGGTCGACCGTTACCCTACCTAAATAGGGTCGGGTAATGACCCGACCCTACTTTTTAATTTTTTTTTTAAATAATACTTTTATTCCATTTGACCTCCCATTGTCCAACCATCCCATTAATAATTTAAAAATAGGAGATTGTTTTTTCCTAAGAAAACAAATATAGTGGAGTTGATCATTGGAAGGGGTTAGGTAGGTTATGCATTTAACCAAGTTGTCTGAGTGCACTTATGCACCATTATATGCCTCTGGATATAATTTAAGATGTATTATTGAGTCATTGACCTAATTCTCAAACATGAGGCAAACAAATTTTGAACCAAGTGATTTTAGCTAAACCATAGAAATAATACTTACCACTAAATTCACCACACAAACACAGAAATTTAATATTTTTTGGTGTACAATTTTTTCACAAATCTTCACTTGGCCTTGTAGGTAAATGGACAATTAGTAAATCACAATTGGTGTTGCCTATTTACAACAGTCTCCATGGGCTCATTTTCAATAAACATTAACAACCAATTTCAGGAAACTATTAAGCATTTGTAGGCTATGTGATATACTAGCACATAGCAAGACAAAATCTAATAAATGTCTTCCTAGAGGGAGGAAAAAAATAGAGAGATAGATGATAATGGATTTCAGCCACATTCAGGTCTCTTCCCTCTTCCTCCTGACCATACCGACGATTAAACTTGGCAACTTGACCAAGGTTTTGAGCCATATGACGCCTTGCTCTCAATAGATAAACTTGTCCTGTGTGATGTAATTTAGTCATCAATACCTGAATCAATCTTCTATACTACTAAAGTTTATCACATACAAAGCTTGATGCAAACAAAAATGGTATTGCACACCTTGAACCAAAATTTAAGATGGAAAAATAATTTCCCTATTAATTTTCCAGCAGACAAGCATCTGTTCATTGATGTGTCACATTTCAAGGGAGCCAAAAAACTGCTTCAAAATCTCTCTCTACAATTGGCACATGAACAAAAAAATAAGTTAGTTTTGCTCACAAAAAATGTAGATTCTGTATAAAATCCACCTAAGTTATGAAATAACCTTAGGGTACATGATGTTGTTGCTGCAACCAAACCAAAAATGCATTTGTCACATGATAATAATGGATTAGTTTATTGAATTATGCATGGGCATATCCACATAGATCTTTCCAAACGCAATCAGAATGGAATCGCATAACAAAGACAAAGTTGTTGTACCATTCATGACAAAACTTCATAGTACTCATGGTTGCACCTTCCTTATCAAAATTTCCTGCAGCAATAGTTCCTCCTTGTAAGTATTCAAGTGGACAATGCACCAAAAACAAAGTCCCTCGCCAAACTCTGCCATAGCCGTAGTTTAGCATCATAAATCTACTTAAGATTATGTTCGTAAGAAAGAACAAGGTTAATATCAACGTGGGATCATATAAAATAAGAATCGAGTATTTTGCAAAAACGAATTTTGTAAACAACGTATCATCATAGACAAAAAAGAAGCATATCTTTCCGGACTGAAACTACCATTAAGATGGCGGAAAAGATGTCCCACGTTTTCATCTATATCTCATAGACTTGCCGGAATAAAGTTTCAAATGCATGCAGCATAGCACAAAATTGACCATCTGTTATGTCCCAGAAATCTGAGACAATAATGATTGAGAGAATTGGGGAATTGAAAGAAAAGAGGATAGAGAGAGAGAGGGAATAAAGGAGGAAAAGAGGAGAGAAGAGGGGGAGTCGACGAGAGAGGAGACGAAGGGGATTGAGGCTAGAGGAAGAAGGAGATTAGGGTTTAATTCTTGCATATCCCAACAAAGAGGACATAAGCCCTTGACATACTATTCTTTCATGGGCCTGGACTATTTCCCTAAACTGGGCCTGAGGGCCTTATTACATGATACTTAATAGATTGGGCTATTCCCCTAGGCTGGGCCTAACGCCAGTAATACAAATAGACTAATTAATTATAAATAGACGATTAGGCCTACTGGAACATATCATTCCACTACACTCCGCTGCTAGCCTTGACCTCAAGGCGACCAAGAATAAAGAGCTCAATGAACGGCACGAAAACGACGCTGAGCCGAACACTCTCCATGTGGGCAGGAGGTATGTCTTGGATTGCATACTGAGGTAGAATACCGTAGAAGAGCTCGTACCGACAAGGAGGTCACCGCCGGAAAGAAGGCGGTGGACGATCACGTGAGCCGTGAGTGACAACAATACTTCCATAACTTGTATAGCATCTTTGTGGAACTTGCCCTTGCCAACAGCCCTGCCAACCAAACTAATACATTCCATCCCAGCAATACTGATATGCGGTGACAATCCGTTTGAAGGAATGAGCAGTTCAACGAAAGTCTCTTTGTAATTGGGCACAAAAATAACCTTCAACAGGACCCCGATTTCAGGATCAGGATTTATTGTAGCTCTAACATCAGCAATAAACTTCACAATTCTCTTTGCAATTTGAGCTCGATCAACCTTGTATCCACTACGCCATAGCTGTTGAACTGCATCATTAATAACCCGTACTGGATAACAATCTCCCCTGCATGCAGCACAGTTGTAGTAAGCACGTTACCAATGCCATCACAGTCACAATGGACCCATCGTTGACAAGCATCACAACAACCCATGGGTGTTGACCCAGAGTCTTTATAAACCTGCAAATCCTTCACAAACAATCTCCCATAAATATCACAACATGTATACCTCACGAACCACCATGTGCGAAGACCACTTCCAGGAACAGCAGACCCACAGCTGGGACACCTTGTGTGATTTGGGCACAGATAGGGCTCTGAACGCACATTCTTGTGTGGAGGATGCTGACAATAGCAGTGGTAAGCTCCATCACACCTCTGACAGAACATGAACTTATTAGGATCGCCGGCTCGTTGGCACACCGCACAACTCCCACAAGAGGGCCAAGTCCATGGACTCCAGTGGAATAGATCTCGAAATTGAGCCCATGATTCCCAGCATGTCCTATGATACTTCTTGCCACAGTGGGAAGCCATGACTACCATCAACTCTGCAAGTGCTTTGTGCACACCAAAGCTCTGGTCATAGAATAAAAGTTTGACAGTTGCTAACAGCACTTGCCTTATGTGATGCCAGACGTCTGATAACTTGGGCAAGAGATGTTTTACAACACAAAGAGGTCCAAACGTAGAATGTTCTACCTTGGACTTGCATCAAGGCAATAAGAAGATAAAAAGGTCCTCTGGGTACATTTTTCCAGCAGTGAGAAAGCAATGCTGAGCGTCTACATCCAGATAATGAAGAACATCAAGTGGATCATTCCCTGACCATGTCTGATCCTCAAGCATCAATGAACAATAGTACATGGCTAGTTGAGAAGGCTCTTGGAACTTGAAATGATGGTAGTCTTTTGTTACTGTGTCCTTAATAACAGCAAATCTGTCATGCTTTACTTCAAACTCTGCGATTGATCCCATTCTTGTTTCCAATAAAATTCTCA
This sequence comes from Houttuynia cordata, assembly GCA_039654745.1. Classification (NCBI taxonomy): domain Eukaryota; kingdom Viridiplantae; phylum Streptophyta; class Magnoliopsida; order Piperales; family Saururaceae; genus Houttuynia; species Houttuynia cordata. Next base: position 3,431,033 of record CM077502.1, on the reverse strand, counting down.
TTTTGTGATTGTAACCAACTGCAGTGATCGGGAAACCAGTAGCAGTCTTGTACATTTCATAATAAAGACCAGGAACTTGAGCATCATAAGCGTACTTATTCAAGTAATCCGTCAACAACCTTGAGAATATATCGGTAAGTACAGAGGCTTCGGGCCAGTAACTTGACTCTGGACAATCAAATTCCATCTTGAAATAAGCCTATGGAGTGAAGAACAAGGTGTCCGATTTGTACCAAAGTCTTGAGCAAGCCGAGTTTCGCAACAAAAATCGATGTGTAGCCTTTTCTCCCACGCTTTTTAATTCCAATTCAGTAGGAATAAATATGTTTACCCTTGGCAGAGGCAGATTAGCATTAGGAGTAGCCGCAATCCATTGCTGGATCATATCAGCGCTTATTTTCTCCACAGAGTACGCAGTACCATACCATGGTCCAACCATATTTGTACAACCTTCAAAATTTGTTGACTCACAGGAAATGCTGACATTATTTGGAGTTAATTCTCTGAGGAACATTTCAATTGATTCAGGGTTGAACTTGCACGGCAAAGATGATGTCAATAACAAAGCTTCAGAAGGGTATAGCAGTATATTTGATGCAATATAACATACATAGTCAATTGGAGGAATTATGTACTGATAATGGAAATTGGCCTCGTAAATGGCCATTAGCTCGTCAAAAATCCATGTCTGGACGCCAGACTGCGGTAAGAGGTTGATATATTGGAACAATAATCCAAGAATAACTTCCGAATGATCATGACCAGCATCCGGCAGAGCAATCATCACCTTAAAGAAAGAAATATCGCCTGACCAATCACCTTCCCCAGCAGCTAAACATGTAGCCCATCCCAATGTCTTCAAAATGGCAACTAGAGAGCCCTCTTCATCCAAAGAGGTTTTGCCGACTGATATAGATGATGAACTTGTTTCATCCTGTAAATTTGCACAATACTGAAGTCTGCTATGAACATACAGAGTAAGGCAGTGGTTAAGGCCAGGGGTAGTATTGAGGACCCACAGATGAAACTTTTGAGCAGAAATTGAGTCATTTAAGTAAGAAGAATCAGAATCCAGAACCTGCAAAACATCAACACCTTCATGGCATGTGTCCATGACTGATAATAATAAATTAATTATAGCCGGTGTCGTTGGGGCATTTCGTCGAAGATGCAACAGCCGGTTTTGCCCATGGTAATGCGGAGGCAGTGGTGCAGAAGGAAATGCAGGATTCCTTTCAGGCGCACCAATAGATCCTTCAGCTTCATTAGATGCTGCATGACAAACAATAGAATTATCTAAGTCAGGAGTCTTTGGAAGGTAACAGTCAGCATGGGCATCTCCTTCGGCTTCATCAGTTCCCCGACCAACATCGTTATCACTGCTAAAATCGCCCATTGTGGTTGCTGCACTATCGTGTGCATCTAGATTCATTTCCCACAAAAGAACGGCATCTGCGACAGAATTCCCCGCAGTTTCCAGGTCGGTTGCAATGGAAAATATGGTCGGCACAGATGATGCGTTCCCTGGAGTAAGCTCATCCACATAGCTAAGCACATCACTCATAACGAAGTAGCCACCCCCACGTGGGGCGAGCAGGAAAGTCTGAGTAAAGCGTCTCGTTGAATAGTCATAGCGAGTGAGATATCCAGTCACCTGAATGCTAATTCCACCCTCGTGTAACTCCCGAACAACGTCAATCTCTATTTCTGTGCTCATGCGGTCCGTGTGGAAGGACCAAATTTTATCCGAGATTGCTTGCAAATTTGTGACGGAACTTGTAGAACCATTGGACTCAGGTCGACTGACCCAGCTTGAATCATAGTAGAATTTGAGAACTTCCTCCGGATTGGTATAAAGAATGGAATAATACTGATCCGTAAATAATTCGCAAACATCTAGTGCATGAGACATAGAAAAAACCTGCGCTTGCCACTCAGGCATTCCCTCGAACATTTGGTGGTCAAGTGGAGATGGAAGTGCCGTTTGCCACTCTGACATTGTGTCGAACAAGTGGTGACCAATGTAAGACGCAGGTGTCCCACTGCCCGTTGATGGTGGCGGAACCGGTGTTGACATTGGGTGGTTCCTCCTCGCCGCCAGGGTGGTCGTGAGGGACGGGGTCAAGGCGTGAGCTCCTCTTTCCGCCGGCCCTACGGGGTTGGTCTTTCCAGCACTGGTGGTCATGCAAGGAGGCCGGCAGCTGGACTAGGCAGAACTCCCAGTTGTAGGGGTCGTGGCGGACGCGCTCGGCCATGGTGTGGGGTGGCCCCAATGGGTGGAGCCGGCCGTCGGGGTGGCAAAGCTGGGAGCTTTGTGCGACGGTCGGCTGGTGGAAGACCTTGCCATGGTCGGCGAGGCAGAGCTGATGGAGTCCGACCACTGTGCTGCCCAAGATCCGGCTGCTGGTGCAGAAATATGGCCGCAGGAGTCTCCGTACGCCGGCTGCTGTGGCAGGGGCGCCGCTGGTGCAGAGACATGGCCGTAGGAGTCTCCGTACGCTGGCTGCTGTGACGGAGGTGGATCCCATGGCGGCTGTGGGGGGTACCAGGCGCGGCGGCGCCAGGTGACGACGTCGACGTCGACGTCGGCGCTGGCCATGGATCGGGAGGGCTGTCTGCATGATTTCTAACTCTACCAGCATGGCCGAGGTATCCTCTCGGATTGACCACAAGTTTGACCCCATGTACGCCAAGAGGGCCTTTGTGCACTGGTATGTGGGTGAGGGAAAAGTGCCGGTCATGGTACTCCGGAAACATCACCATCTCCCTTTGAAATTGCTGGTGTCCAGGGCGAATGGCTTCTTGTGGAATTGGATTGCTTCTGGCCATTGCGAAGGTTCCTCGCGAATCTAAGGATTGGTGCTCTGATACCAATGTTATGTCCCAGAAATCTGAGACAACAATGATTGAGAGAGTTGGGGAATTGAAAGAAAAGAGGATAGAGAGAGAGAGGGAATAAAGGAGGAAAAGAGGAGAGAAGAGGGGGAGTCGACGAGAGAGGAGACGAAGGGGGTTGAGGCTAGAGGAAGAAGGAGATTCGGGATTAATTCTTGCATATCCCAACAAAGAGGACATAAGCCCTTGACATACTATTCTGTCATGGGCCTGGACTATTTCCCTAAACTGGGCCTGAGGGCCTTATTACATGATACTTAATAGATTGGGCTATTCCCCTAGGCTGGGCCTAAGGCCAGTAATACAAATAGACTAACTAATCATAAATAGACGATTAGGCCTACTGGAACATATCACCATCAAATTATCCACTTCCATCAAAGAACTCAAGAAACACATAAAAATGCAAATACTTGAAGGCCATATATGAAAAGACAAGGCATTGACTCAAATAGACATAATGTGATTGTTGGCTAATACCTACTGACCATGAACACCAACTAAGACAACACACAAACTCTAGCAAAGTCCATCTGCTTCTATAGAGTTCATGACTTAACATTATTCATCTTAACTGTGTAGCCAGTTATATCATAGGATAAGATATGCATAATAACATTACAAGTGTCCATTTGACTAAAGATTTGGAATTTCTCCATGATAAAGAATGGAAACAAAAAAAAAGAATAATACCTCACAAAGTGAATAAAAGGCAGGAGAATCCAAGTTTCATCAAACCCTGCAATTATTAGTCAACCCTTAAAGACATATTAGAACTGAAATAAAAAACCACAACCCACATCAAAAGTAAAAAATTACAAATAACTAAAAAAATATTTGATTTGAATATGGAAATGATATCTGATAGGGCTAAATGCTGGCGGCAAATCGGTGTCACCAATTTTCATACACATGGGAAAAGGTGCTGTATTTTCTGTTAATGATGATGATGATGGATGACAGAATGAAAATTCTCTCCTGATATGAAGGTTAGAAGGAAATGAAGCCATCAAACACCAACTGACGAAGATGTAAATCTTTTACCCCTGAGTTCTAAAGAATCAAGCGCCATCGTCTTCAAGATTGTTCACCCTCTCACATTCGTCTATCCAGTCACTATATCTGGTAAATTTTGGAAATCCTTGTGAGTGATTATGGCCAGTAAAATCCAAATGCAAAAGGAATGACAGACAAGAGTCACAAGACAGTTAACTTACATGTCGATGGGTTCCAACAAGGCTACGCTTCACGGATTTATCGAATTTCTCCGCTTCTCCCCCTAGACGAACACAGGAGCGACGGCCGAAGCTTGTGAGTTGAGTGTGACGGCTTTTAGGTTTTCCGAGATGGGTCGGGTTTCGCGTAACCCTTGGGTAATTACCCGACCCGACCCGCAATGAACCCGCAACCCAACCCTATTTTGCAATAGGGTCGGGTCGGGTAATTTTAGGGTCGGGTCGGGTCGGGTTTGCGGCTCGGGTATGAAATTCCCAGCCCTGAATGAGCATATGTTCACTTTTGTTGTCTAAATTATTTTGCAAATGCAGACTCAATCTTGACACCCAATAACTAAAGATCGGCATTTGGAAAATACTAGCAATTATTAGGAGCTAGCAGCAAGAACTTTTTTTGGCTAAATGTGTTCATCTTGCTAATCATATCCCGTTTGCTTTTATGTACCTGATCTGTTTCATGAAAATGGCATTGAACTATGTCCATTAGGAAAAACAATGATTAAGTTTATTAATTTCAATTTTGAATTATGAAAGTAAATAAAGATTGTTCTTTGATAAACAGTAAAAGTGAGTGAATTGGAAAACCAGAACACAATACCTTCCTCTATTTTATTTTTGTTATCTCAGCAAGACGAGCTGGCTTCTTCTTTGTAAAGAGTACTACATTTGGACCCTGGTAGTGGGATTTGAACACAACACCTTCTTCGTTACCTAAAGCATGAAAAGTTCCATCGGCGATATATCGCCGATATATCAATATCAGACTTCAACTGATAAAAAGATATTGTGTAATCTCGATTCTGAAGTTTTTTTAATATATTGGTGATATATCGGTTTCGGTCCGATATATCGGTATTTTAAAAAAATTTAAAAAAAAAATTATTTTACAAAAAAACATTTTCTTGTTTGTTTCCCTTAGTGAAAGCATATGGGTTTAAAATACAAACACATATTTTGAATTATATACGCATTTTTATGCATATTTTAAAATTTATGCTTGTCTAAATTAGTATCACTCATTTTAGAAGTTATATTCTAAAAATACATAGTAAAAACTAGTTTTATACTAGTTTTATACTACCAATATTTTTTTACACAATAGCTCCGATATATCTCCAATATTTTGTCTCTTTGGTCAGCCGATATTTTACCGATATCCGATACAACATTCCTTGACCTAAAGTACTTCCTTTGCTTTTTTTGGCCCGTGATTAGATTTTTTATTCTCTTTTCATGGGGCCTGTTATTAGATTTAATAAAGGTAAAAGGGTAACTAATTATCTGAACTTTTAGGACTTAAAAAGAAAAACAAAAATTCACAGGTAGGCGGGAAATGAACTGCTTTATTAATTGGATGGAAGGTACCACCATTGATACAAGAAAGTTAATATGATCTGATCTCTTCCTAAACATATTACTCTGGCTAAAGAAACATCCTCAAATTCTAGTTTCTACAATATTGTTGGAAAAGAGAGATACAAACTAAAAACTTCAAGACGACATTTAACCCAGATTGAGCCTGCATGAATCAAGCGAGCGCTTCTTAATCTTTTCCACTCCCTACAAATTCAGGAAGCCTCCATCCATCATATATCACCAAACCCAGTCAAGATTAGTCCCAAGCACTCTTGTATACTGAAAGCAGATCAAAGCATCATGGCATTTGCCAAGCTCCATAAAACACAATACAAAACCCATGAAGATGCCCCGGCAGAGAAGAGAAGGCTGATGACTTCACCAATCATATTATATGAGCCATTGGACAGTTAAACCACAACCAATTATCAGAATTACTCCAATCTGAAATCTCAAGTTTCCAAAACTAAAAGAAACGAACTATAAACTCTTTTGATATGAAAGTGACATGCTGAAGAAAACAAAGAACGATCTATTGGTTTACTACTTGGCTGGAGTAAACCAATTCTGGGTCATTCACCCACATCCAAATTACACCTCTCAGATAATAGATTCCAATCAACGTCCCAATCCAGATGATACTTCTCCAGCGACAAGAATTCAAAATAAATGCTAAAAAAATTCTTCAAATGACAAGCAGAAAGAAAACTACCATGCATGCTGGCGATCAAGATTCAAGAATGCCTACAGACACACTAACACTACTGAAACAAGGAAAGGTTCAACCACAAGAAAGAGATCAAATGGAAGGCACCCCTGTTCTATTTGTTGATACCAAGATCATCTTCCTCTTGGAATTAGGTTGTAACACAGCATTTCAGTCAGCTGCATGGAGATTCTGGAGTTAAACCCCCTGCTGGGCCTGTTCTTCTTGATAGGCGGGCTCTCTCTGGGTTTGCGGAGGGGGGCTCCGGCAGGGAAAAGCGAATGAGCAGATGGCGCCCATCCTGACATAGCGGCGCCGAATGAGCAGATGGCACATAACCTTGAATTTCTTGCGGTAGACGATTGTGTATAACTACATCATGGAACCGAAAAGAATGCCATAGCACCACAATGTGACCATGCGTTTCCTGTTTTCAAGGGAGCAGAGCCACTATCTGAAGTTGGCCATGGCGGACAACAGGTTTCAAGGAGCTCAATTGGGAGATGATCTTGAGAGGGAAGAGAGTGAGAGGTGAGAGTGTGTGTGTGAGAGAGAGAGAGAGAGAGAGAGTGAAGGCTAATGTATTTGTATCATAAAAAAAGACTAATGTGGTTTATCTAGTTTTTTTTGTGACTAAGAAATTTTATTACCGCAACCCATAAAAGGCAAACAAGAGAAGGTTGGCCTTAACAAAACCCTAGGCGAACACATGTAAAAACTAACCTCCAAACAGAAAACCACTAAACTAACTTCTTTGTTCAATCGTGTGTCAACCTATATTTATGTATCATGCGATGAATACTCTAATGATTTATTTATGCTGAGGTGTTATAAAAGTATCTTACAAAGTTTATAAAAGAAGTTTGCCTCTGTCGATTTACATATCTATAGTTTGTTTATTCAAAATACTTTACCGACCCTTTATGGGGTCTTAATCTAGTAATACAAAGTAGTTCTACCATGCTGATGTGTTTTTAATTAATACATATGGCTTATAATTAGAACTCAGTAATACTATAAATTCTGCAAGTATTGTCAGCTTTTTTAAGAACCATGGCCGATCAGTGTGTAAAGTCTTAAATTAGTAACCTATACATATACGAACAACTGAGAGACACTATTATCTATTAAAAATATAATACTTTTGAGTCTTCAGGTCATGAACACCAATATGAGATTGAGCCTATTGTTTCATCAGCTTTCTGTATTTTCTATATACCTTGAACACCAATATGAGATTCAAGTCTTCTATCTCTCTTAAATCCACGATAAACAACATTCCTTGTATCTTTTCTGGGGTTTCTTATTTAATACAATTACATGTAATGCTTATGTGTTTGCTTGAATACTTCTGGTAGTTCTATCCGAAAAATCTGATTCCTTAGGGATTGGTGTATCTCTGTAGTTGCATTATGAAATACTTGATTGAAGTCTCCTAAGAGATTATCGTATCTCTAATAGAAATCATAGTATAAATAAGTCATGACAAAAGCACTGATCTTGCGAGGTTATGTATTTATATTTGGGATTGTTAGGCATCATGGAAGGCCTACACAGTGTCCATAAACACCGATGGTGCCCATGTCCTAGACTCATGGCAGGGTTCTTATTGAGACCCCTAGTGGCGAATGGGTATAATGTTTGCTTACGAGCGGCAATGTTCTGATAGTAGAAATTCACTCATTCTTAGTATTATTGATAGTTATAGAGTCTAATTGCTTCGTTTGGTTGTTTGAGTTTCCTAACATTAATGATAAATCATCTCTTTTAATTGCCTTATAACATATTATAGATTCATGTTACAACTACTTCCGCTGAATTGTGTTATTCTTGAATTATCTTATTATACTCTATTGCGGTTTTGCATTCTACTGAGTATTTATATGGAATACTCATGCATCTTGCGATACAGGTTCACACTACAACAAAAATGGGCTTTAGGGACGGAACAATCTGTCGCTAAATGCACATAATCCGTCGTTAAAAGATAATTAGAGACAGATATTTTTTGTTTCTCAATCCGTCAAAAAAGGTCGTATCGCAACTACTCAAAAATGACAGACAAGAACCAACCCTCGATAGTGAGTAATATCAATGGATGAGTAATAGCGACAAATTTTAAATCGACGAACAAAAGTTATTGCCACAATTTAGTGTCCGTTTCAAAACCATTTTAGCTACAGAAGCTATCCGTATCTAGTGTCTAAAAGCAATAGTTCTAAATCGTGGAAACTGGTATATTGCTATAGTTAACAATCTATAGTAGAATAACATTAGTGATAGAGTTTTTCCATGGGTATAATAACATTTCTGACGGATTCTTACCTCCCAACATAACTTCCAACAACAGTTTCCAAGCCTCCCAACCAAATGCTAAAAAAACTATGCCGAAGAAAATTTCTGTCGTTATAGATCTATATCGACAGATGTTGTCTGTCCCAAGAACCTAATATAATAAAATGATAAAAAAAAATTGCCACTTGATTACCAACATCGCACAGCAATAAATTTATTAACAAACATACTGAAAGTGTCACGCCCCGAAATCCCACACCTCGATCGGAGTGCGGAAGCCAATCAATGATATACATTTGGAGGTAGAGAATCTCGGGCGCGAGACCGAACAGTCGATTTCACCACCAATTACGATCATCTCAAAAGGATGTGTAATCGGTCATGCCCATAATCAGTGCAATACAAATACAAACATTAATGAATACTATGGAATGGAAATTTACTTAATAATGATAATCCATTTAAGAAAGTCAAATCAAATAAACCTATAAATCTATGGCACACAATTGCCATTAAATGTCATAAGCATCAAATAAGCAAAGCAAATAATATAAACTCTAAGTCTTCACGGCTCCTGCGACCGCTTCACTACTGCAACTTCCTGATCTCAAATTCCATTTGCGCCTGCATCAGAGGATGCATGAGTATTTCATAGAAACACTCAGTAGGATGTAAAAACCCACTGAATTAGGACAAACAATATGAATAGGATAAGAATAACAAAGGTTTATGAAGATGCCGCAACATCTGGACTAAACCAAGGATTTATACACCTGAAAGGTTAGTCAATAATAATTCCAACCCGCAAGTAGGGAAAACAACAATAAGGCTCCTACTACACATATGAGTAAGGAGGGAATGATAATCATACTAAAAAGCTCCAGACATTAAAAGTGAAAGGAGTACAATTTCTGCTCGCTGAACCGATCACCCGCAAGTGACTATACCAGAACCACCCTAGGGGTCCTCTTTTTGGAACCCTGCCATGCGTCTAGGATGCTGGCCCCACCAGTGCTTACGGACACGATGGGCGGAGATTGAAGACCTTCCGTAATGTCAACAATCTAACGTACGTATGTTGCCTCTTTTTGGGCAGTGTGGAACCGCAGTACCACTAATATTAGTGACCCCGCAAGATCAAGCAATGGCATAATTTGAGCATACTATGAATCCACTTCCGGAGAAGTCCCGCAAGACCTCTAGTGGAGGAATCAATCAAATAATCATGATGAATAATAATTCAAAGAAATAGAGGCCGCAACGCTCTAACCATGTAAGGTATCAATCACCGGAATAGACTCTCATACGGAGTATAAGTAGAAACGTCACACAAAGAGAATAACACAATCCATACATACGTTCATGCTCAGCCCTAGATGGAAATCATATAGGTCTTATTGAAATATATAAATCAGAGACAAGGTATTAATGAGTCCTAGATGATTTGGATTCCAAATGGAACCTCAAACCGACACAAACGCTTTATCTTCAAATACACGCTTATGGTTTTCTTAACATAGGTATTACCCATCTATCATATTAACCATAACCCAACCTTACTGTGATAATCATAAGGATATAGTCTAGTATTAGTTACTAGCACGTCATATCATCTTCACATCTTATTAAGTGGTTTTACTTAAGTACATAGTATTTTCACTTAGATTCTGCTCACTGTCTTTTGCAAAATAGTCCCCTTCCGGCGGCTCCCAGACACTGTACAGTTGAGGTTATCTTCTGAAATTTTTACAGAGAATACCCTTGTGGGTCTAGTTTCTAGCCCCACCGGTTTTATATTTTTCTGATATCATATGAATTAGTTATGAATTATTTACTGTCGACTGTCCGTGCAGAAACAGTTCTGGCCGAAAGTGAAACACATGATTAAACTTTAATATTCTTATTCCGAACCACTTATAGATGATAATATACTCATGATATATGATAGTACTCCCCTCCTAGATTAATTACAGATCCTGGAATTAACTAGAATTACCAAAAGATTCCCTTTTTATCATGTTTCTCCCCATATACACAATCTTAGACCAAATATCTTTCAATTAAGTCGATTTAAGCAAAACGATCATTAAGGCATAAGACTCAATCATTAGACATCATAATCAAAGCAATATCAGAACTTTTATCTTCTGTAAAATTAATAAAGCATCCAACTTTGATTTGATTTACCATCTAGACATGAAGCATGAAGGCATATATGCATGTATCGCAATACACATGGAAAACAAGACATAAATCATTAATCCCGCAAGATTCAAAGCAATACTCCAAGGAAATCAGTAAGAACACTCATCATATAATGTGAGAAAAGAATAAGAAGAGAGGAAAAAACCATCCTACTCTTTATCACCAAAAGACGTCGCCTTTCTACGCGATGTTCGTCTCCTCCGCTTCCTTCAAAGCTTCCCCATCCAAGCTCTTGAGCAATTCCCACTAGAAGAGGTCTTCTAAGAGAGGGATGAACGTGGGAAGGAGAGGGGAAAGCCTCTGGACGTTCTAGGGTTTAGTTTTCAAAAGCACAAGCCTAGACTCTATGGGTTTATATAGAGTTTTTAGAAGATCTTTGCCCAATCAATTCTACCATATCTTGGGCACTTTCCACCAATGGGAGAGTCCCTAAATCACCCTAGGAACGTGCAATACAAGTCTAGTTAGGATATGGCATCTTTCCCAAACAAATCCGCCTCAAAATTAGGTTAGAATTCGCCAAACCGCAACTGGCGATCGATCGTGCAATACGGCGATCGATCGTCCTGCGCTGTTTACAAACTGCGCGATGGCGCCGATCGTAGCCGATCGAAGCCGATCGATCGTGTTCCATAAGCCGATCGATCGTTTTCAGCGCGATCGATCGTTTTTATTCAATTTCCCATAACTTTTTACTCCGAACTCCAAATCACACAAAATTGGTGTCGTTGGAAAGCTCTTCTCACCAACTTTAATTTAAACAAAGCACCACACTGTCAAATCAATCATTAAGAGGGTCAAATTTCAGTTTTAAGATACTTACTAATTTTCCGGATGTTACAGAAAGAAAAGATAATTCATACATGTTTAAGAAAATCATCATATATAAAATATTTAAGTGTCATTTACATTGAGTTAATTTATTTATGCAATCCTCTATTCTTGAAAATACATTTACACAAAAAATTCACATAATGTTGGCAATCAGCACAATTTGAAATTTCCTCTTGCAGGGTAGTAGACTTTGACAATTAACACAACCAAAGGTAGTTCCTTGCTTGGTTGTTGTCTTTCATGTATTCACAAAATGCAAGAAGCACATAGTTGTCTCCGAAATGTTAAAGGCCAAGCAATTTAAGTCCACCTAATGACAAATAAAACCACAAATTTAAATCAGCCTTAGAAATTACATGGTGAAGGGGTAATAGAGTCCACAATTTACTTAGAGATCGTAAGGAGAATTTTAATTTATTACCTTTTGATAGATTTTTGTAAATGACTAGCATATATCTCAATGCAATCTGCAAAGTTGAGGAATTAAAATTATGAATAGGTTAAGAAAATTTCATGCTTGAAAAAAATTCTTTTGACATTTATTACCAACAAGGACTATGTCGCTGCTCCCGCAACTCCCTCATGAAAGCCATCAGCACCCTATGTTCATTTTCTCTTTACTCCCAGTGTCTTTCATAATCTTCAAGCCTATTACGAGCTTCAGAAGCTTCCCTTTATGCAATCTCAACTATGAGATTAGACTCATTAAGTTGTGCAGACAACTTTCCTTTTGATGAAGATGGAGCCACTTCACCATGTCCAAAACCTCGAGCATACCCCTTCTCACAAGAGTCACAATTCAAAATTTTAAAGGCCATCTTGTTGTCAGTGTCATTTTGTGTAGGCGAATATGCACCAGACATTTGTTCCTTTTCTCGTTGTTTAAACATTTTGTCCTGCAATTAAATCAAAGTATATGAGTTTTACATATTAGAGGTAACTAGCTAACTAACATTCTTTAATGTATATGTAATATAAAAATAACAAATAAGTCATGTCTTACATGTAAGTTTTCGGCATCATCACTAATCCATCAATTTTTCTTCTTTGAAAGTGGGTCTTGTAGTAGAAATCAATCAGATTATATGGACCATCAATTTCTGTGTTGGTCAGCCATTGCTTCGTTTAATTATTAGAAAGAATGAAGGCATGCCAAATAGTTGTAATATTTTTCCTATATATTGTACAAAGACCGTTAAAAAATACCAATTGCTCCCTATATTCAACAAATGATTTTGAGCCGCCAGTGGCTTGATTTTTCACTTGCTTTCAGTTCTTGATATTTGCCTCACTAATTTTCTACATTGAATTCCAAACTCTAGATTAACAGGAATTCATTCACCAATAAATTTGTAAATAGTAAGAGATTTTGGTATGTACAAACCTTGAAAGGATATGATGCAAACCAAACATAAGCTTTTTCCCATACATTTGATGTGATTTCCTCATACGAATTGGCAAGTGCCACAGCATGATTTGGGAAGTTGTAATGTTTACGCGTGGAATGACTAAAGTCTTTAAACCTTTCAGAAAATATCCTATCAAGTGCAACCTCAACATGTGTGGGAGTTCCAACTAGTACAAACTTTTCCTTATAAGTAGTGTTGAACATATATAAGAAAATAATTAGTATGCTAATAGTTACTGGAATAGAATAAAATAAATATTCCAAAGTTAATCATATACCTTGAACCTATCGTGCAACAAATCTTTTGAAGACTTCTTAAGTCTTCTCCAATCGTTTGCGAAACTACCATCTTCCCTTTCAAGAAGTTGTGTATTTCTCCATGAACAAGGCATCTTCAGCTTAGCCAACTTTAGTCCCATTTGCTGATTATGTTGAATACTCTATTCGTATGCTTCTATTAAAAAGGTGAGACAACACTTCTGAAATGCACCTTCCATAAAAAAGAATGCAGTTGTAGAAATATAATATATATCTTTTCAAAAAAGGCTTCAAACAACAGTAATGAAATGATGACCCAATTTTTCAAGCAATTCATATCACAAGTTCACTACTAGAAATTACCAAAAAAAAGTTCAGTATTGGAGAAAAGCATAGTCATCTTTCAAATACAAATGCTACAACCTATCTATCATAATCATAATCACAAGAAAGAAAAGAAGATAATATTTATCACAAAAAAAAGGAAAAGAGAGAAGGCAAATTTCGAATCCAGAACTATCTAATAGGCATAAAAACTTGGAAGTTGAATCCACTTTTTCTTGTCCCAACAAAAACAACCACATTTGTTGAATAAATTCATTGCACCATTATCATTTCCCTAAAATTATACATAAAGTATCTGCCAACCCTCCTACAAATACCATTCTCAAGCATCTCATAAATCAGAACACCCAGATATGATTTAATTGATTCATGCAACCAACAAAAAAGAAGGTGAAATCAGAACAAACCAGTGCTCTCGTTGAAGTTCCAAGCTTTCTAATTTGGGGGGTGTAGACAATGCTCTGCCAGCTACCCCTCACCCAAAGCTTTCTACTTTAGATTTTCCCCTGTTTCTCTACCTCTAATAGACTCTCTTCTCCAGCCACATTCACTCCTGTTCTTGCTCCATTTATGCCAGAAAGATGGAAACCTAAGAAGGGGCACATGAGAATGGAAGGGAATCGATTGGGAAAGATCGAAGGGAGATTTGAGCGAGATTTTATGGAGTCATGGCATATGAGAAGGGGGGAGCTCAATTGGGAAAGATCTAAGCGAGACTGGGGGAGCCAGCTGAAAGGTTAGAGCTTTGGGGAAAAGTTACCGCGCGATGGAGGGAAGGGATTTTCTAGCAGCGCTGAAAAGAGGGCAAGCGCGAGCGGGAAAGAAAGAGGGCAGTGAATGTCGAGTTCAAAAGAATGTGTGTGGACATGTATCATATGGTGGCCGTTAGATATGTGGGCTCATAAGCATTAGATGTTCTTGCCCTTCATAAGTATGTTATGGACATATATTACTTGTGTATGTCGTTTAATAGTGTTCAACTCTCAAGGAGCAAGGCAGGGCAGGCAGGACCACATTTGCATGGTTATGGGTGTTTAAGGATGCGGAAGGACACGGATGTTTGTTAACGATATCATCATCATATGTAAAAAGTTAACAAACACGGACAATAATTGTCTTGTCCATGTCCGTGACACCCTATTTGAATGGACGTATAGGTCCCGTTCGTATCCGGCCAGTTGTCTGTACGGATGCTCCATTAAACTATGGACGGACACAGACAGATGTCCATGAACACTCCTATGCATGGTAGATCACTTACATCCTCCGTGATATTCTCACCCTACTGGAAGCAGTCGATCACCAAGATCAACGGCGCACGCACTACGCATGTGAGCTCCAGCAAAAAACGCCTATTGTGTGCATTGTTGATCTTGGTGATCAATGACTCCTAGTGACACGGAGGATATCCTCAAGGACAAAAATAACCTTCCTGTGCGTAGCATTTTCACAAAGTCATAGTTCGGATCAAATTCGGCGGGGTGGGGGGGGGGGGTGGATTCGACTATGTTAGGCAAAAGTAGTATAAATTCTTAAAAAAATCATTGGAGTAATGCATAAATAAGTTCATTATTAGTCATTATTTTAGCATTATTAGAATATTGTCTACATAATATGAAACAATAATAATATTTAACATTTGAAGAAAGACACTTTTCTAGCATATGGTAGAATGGTATGGTATCTACATAATATAGAACGACAATAATCTGCAGTCATAATATTGCCACACATTAAATTCGGGAGAACAAATCATTTTTTGCCTTTAATCCGTCAATAAAGTCAGGAAAATCGCAGATTTACATATTAAATTGGTGATGTGGCCAAGTAAGAGATTAATTGGAGAATTATCCGGCTGACCTTCAATTTGCGAATTTTTTCAATTTATTCGGAAAATTTTAGCGAATTTTGTGACAATGGCGCGCAGTGTATCAAATAAAGTCTTCAGCTCACGCATGCATTGATATAGGGGGGAGGTGGGTTTGTATCACCACTCTCCGTGCATATTCCGACGGCTCACATCAAATCGGTTCATGTTCCAAACTGTTGGTGACAAGTTGAATAAAGATGAGGGCAACATGATTTGTTGTCAAATTTTATGGGCTTAATATTATACTGCAAATACACATATTTTTCCTTCGCTACTCCCGACCTCTATGTACAGGAGACAGTAAATTATCCAATATGGCAATTTGCATTTGAAATAAAACTTCCATATAGTGGATTTTGGTGCTCTGCGATAGATGTTTGAATTTTTCAGGAATATACACACCTACAATATGCATCTTCTCTTTTGGTCAAGATTAGATAAAAATGCAATGCCACAATTTTAAAATTTAGTCAAAATATAATGTTTCAGCAGTCATTTATTTGCATTGCAGCACTGCAGAACGTGGTTTTAAAAACCGGACCGAACCGGTCGGTCGGACCGGGTCCGACCGGAGCCGGCCTCTGTTTCGGTCTGGGTCGGCTAGGTTGGTTGACCCGGCTGGGTCAGTTCAACCCGGCCGGTTGAACCGGCGACCCGGCCAACCGGTTCGATCCGGTTTTATATCAACCACCCCCCCCCCCCCCCCCCCCCGAGTCCCCGACCCCTCGGCCCTCTCTACCTCCTAGCTCCGTTTCCCCCTGGTCGCCGTTGGCCCGCGCCACCGCCTTCCGTGGCCTCGCCTCGCTCCGCGCCGTCACCGCTTCCGTGGTCTTCCCCCGGCCCCTCTTCCCATCACCCCCCGGTCGCTTCGCCTTGTGCCGCCGTCGCCTCGCGCCGCCACCTTCCATCGCCTCGCCTCGCCTTGCCCCGAACCGTTGCCGCTCACCCTTCCCCCGGTCTTCCCCCTTCCCCCTCTTCCCATCACCCCCCCCCCCCCCGGTCGCCTCGCCCTATGCCGCCGCCACCTCACTCGCCTTGCGCCATCGCCGCTCACCCTCCTCTTCGATTACCTTTGACTGCCTCTCCTCGACTCCCCACCTGAATCCCCCGATTAGCCGATTACTGGTCTGTTCCTCCTCTCTCCGGCGGCCAAACCCGAGGCTCCGTGATTAGAATCGTCATTCTTTGTTGTTCATTGGCGGGAGGACTTTGATTGGCGCCGGATTTGCATTTTATCCACAAAGGTATTTCAAAACCCTAGCTTTTAATTTATGCTAATTTTTTTAATTGATTGCTAAATATGTGTTTATATGATTTTGTTGATATGTTTACATGGTGTTGGATAGAACATTAATATGTTTATATGATGGCATTGTTGTGTATCATTGTAGTTCACATCATGGCATCTGGATCAGGTTCTAATGCTAGTGTGTCCATTGGGACAACCCCTAATGCATCTACTGGAGCTGCTTCTAATAATCCTAGTCAATCTGTGGGGTTAGAAACAATAGATAAAGCATTTAGGGTAAAGGTTGATCCTGGATGGGAACATTGATAGTTGCTTACCCTTGCAAATGGAAAAAAAGAAATTTTGTGCAACTATTGTTCAAAACTTTTTCATGGTGGAGGAATCCATAGATTGAAAGAGCATTTGAGTTAGCGCAAAGGGCATGTTGTAGCTTGCAAAGATGTTCCAGCTGATGTGTAATATCGAATGGAACTTTCATTAGATAAAAATAGTTTAAATAACTCAAAGAAGAGGAAAACCATGAATGAAGAGCTTTATATGGATGTAGATGATGATGATGAACGGCAAGGGTCAAATCAGCCAAAATGGCCAAATGAGGGAAGTGGAGGGAATTCAAGAGGGAAAAAGGGCATAGGTAGGGCTGCTCACGAGCCGAGTCGAGTCGAGTTTTGGCTCAGCTCGACTCGAGCTTGATATTTAGATTTAGGGCTCGAGCTCGACTCGGCTCGAGTCGAGCTGCCAAATCTTGGGCTCGACTCGAGCTCGTTCTCGAGTTTGACAGCTCGAGCTCGGGCTCGGCTCGAGCTCGCGAGCCGGAGCTCGAGCCAGAACTTAAGCTCGAGCTCGAGCTCGCGAGCCGGAGCTCGAGCCAGAACTTAAGCTCGAGCTCGAGCTCGCCGGCAAAGGAGTTATGAAAATCAAATCTGCGTTGCAAAAGCTTTTTACCCAGTCTTGCTACATGGTACGAAAATTGAAAGAGTTTTGCTTCTAATGCACATGATAAAAGTTTCATTTGTGTTTCACACCCAGGAGAAATCAGTTGACCCCAAACTTTGAAATGGAAAGAATGCATAAAAGAATTTCTTAAATGTTGATGCACTTTAATTTTCTTAAATGGAAAACTAAATGGTATACCTGGTGACATCAATTTTTTCCCCAAAATCAGCAGCAGTTGGAGAAAGCCCTTCAATGCCGCCATCGTAACTCACTACAGGATCTCCATCCATGATACGATGTAGATGTCCCCATTTCCAGAGACAGCAAATGCCAACAGTGCCAGAACTACCAACCTAAGCAATATTGTCATACTTTTCTCTTCTGTCACCTACTGCAACCTCAGTGGGATTGTCCAACTGCATATGAGTTTTAGAGAAATAAGCTTACTTCCATTTGTCTGCAAAAAACCTTGATGAATTCACCTAAAAGTTGGTATTGTTCAAACTATAAATGACAGTAATTAACTACCAACTTCCTGAAGACCTTCTTATCAGCCAAAACACTTTCCACCATACTAAAAGCTAGGGAAAAAATTGTGTTTCAGGTGGGAAATAAAATTGAAAGTTTTAATGTCAGCCATTGACATTAGAGGTAGAAATTCATAAAATTAGACTTTAAATACCCATGTACCGATAAAAGCAGTTCTTAATGTTTTCCCTCTAAAATGAAGCTGATTATGGAGAAAAAACTGAATGCAAGGTATATGACAAACGCAGTGACAAAATTATCAAAACTTATGTAAATATTGCAAGTAGAAATCACTGCTTTTGACATAACAAACTTTGAGATAGGCAGTACAAGCAAGATTTAACATGCCAAATCAATTGCTCAATCTCCCAAATGTCCGGACACTAGACACTAACATTAAGAACTACGAGTAAAAGATATGAACTCACAAGAAAGAGGAAGATGAGCTAAACCCACAAAAACTCTCAGCATTTACCAAATAACTGAACAAAAGAAGCTTGCTACCAACTTCCTACCAACGACCAAATTGATTTTCAAAGAACATGCATAAAAGGCAAGCAAGACAGTGTATATCGTGCCATAATCAAATTAAGCAGCTCCCTTGAGCTTCTTGGCAATGCCAGCAAAATATTTTCCTTGATGGAAAGCCTGCTCCAACTCAAGCTCCGAAGGAGACCTTGAACCATCACCAGCAAATGTGTCGGCGCCATAGGGGCTGCCACCTTTCACCAGCTCCATCTCGAACATGCCTGCTCCAAATGTATACCCAATAGGCACAAAAATCATACCATGGTGAACCAGCTGGGTTATCGCTGTTAATCTGCAACAGCAAAACACAGGCATTCCATTTCAGATCACCAAAAGAATGAAAATCAATGGATGTTGATGCTATAATGTAGTAACCAAAGATATTTGTGGTAAATAAGTTCCAATTTCTAACTACTTCACTGGAAAGGAACTTCCTTTCATTTGCTGTTATTCAGTAAGGAACCGCTTCCTTTCATTTGCTGTTATTCAGTAAGGAAAAAAACTCTAGTTCAATGGTATATAATACCTTTTTGCTGCTGCCAAACAGAGGGGCTGAGGCCACCATCTTTGGCGCAAGAGTGGTAGAAAAGGCTATGCTATAATATTCGAAAAACTAGAACAAGCTGCATTTAACAGTCAGGCGATGCTGGATCCTAGAAGAGCTAATAAAGCACCGAACACAATCTCGACGACACCTGAGAAAGAGTGGAAACTCTACAACAGCAAATTAAGACACAGAAAGCGCCTCCTACGGAGACAATGAAACTGTATCACTGCCTGAAACATGTGAGACAGCATCCTCTTTTGCGATTGCTACATAGTTCACGGGGGCCACAGGCCGATTATTATCCCTCTTGTTCTCTTTAGTCACAGACTTTCCACTGGTTTGGAGTGAAAGACCGCAACCTTCTACTTCTCCTTTTTTTTGTTTCAAAATGAGGACAGAGAATTGCAACTAAAATTATATATAACTGGTACAAGAGAAAATGAAATACAAAGTGTGAAACATTTACCCTCATTCTCCGTTTTGCCTCCTCCCTCTCATGCCTCAGCATGGCATATTCATCTAGCATAGCCAATAGTGGAACCCCATCATATATAAATGGTAAGCCACGATCCTGCTCCCATGCTTGAGTCTTAGCCACCAAAGTATCCACCAGAGCTATACAACAAAGCATATCAGTTATAAACCCATAGGCTTATATAATTTGTCGGCACCAACATAGTTTATCATTACTTGTATACCAGTTAGAAACCTAATCACATCTATAATTTATTGGCACAAGAATCGTTTATAATTGCTTTTTTTATAAAAATTGTTTATAATTGCTAATAACATATCCTGTTCAAAACTAACGGTAGTGTCCTCTTTTATGTTATTAAAAAATTGAAATTATGAAAACACTAAACCATTAAGTTTTCCTCAATTGAATTATCATTCACTTTGAAATTCCTTGTTTTGAACCCACAATAACAGCATAACAACAGTTTTGCGCGCTGCATTGTGCAAGATACTTCACTTTGCGCGCTGCAATCATGTGATAAATATCCCAGGTGCTGAGGAAAAATTAGATTTTGCTAAAATCAAACAAGGGACATTTAGGATGCTAATTTGCAACAAAGGAATTGTCAAAATCAGAAAGCTCTAACAAGTTCATTTACCGGTCAGAACAACATCAAATGAACAAATTATCAAAAAAAAACATCAAATGAACAAAAGGAACCAAAAAAAGCAAATTTATACAGTAAATCTTACACATCAACAAGACGGAAACTAATTTTGCACTTCATGATCTAGATCAGCTAAGGTTCATATAGTGATATTTCAGTTTATCTTTTTTGTGGTAGATGCCACAACAATTCACCTAATTACGAGGAATGTCCGTATAGTGGATAAACCGGATAGCTCTAAAACCTACAAAATACTCAGTTTCTGTATTTCCGGAATAACCCCATTCTACGAACAAATAAATGCCCCTGAAATTGCAGAAGAGGAACTGCAGATAACAGAATGAATACATTTGGAGAAGCATGAGACGAGGTCTCATGCTCTTCAAATACCGATCATGTATAGAAAAAAAATAGAAGAAGAAGAAGAAGAGAAATCTGTGGCGGGTACCTTGCGTAGTCGGTGGCGGGAACCGGCTGCCAGCGTGAGACGAGGGGATCGGCCGCCGGCGGCGAGAGAGGAAGGGCGGTGCCGGAGGAGGGACGAGGGACGAGTCGAGTGGATCGGCCGCCGGCGTGAGAGAGGAGGGGTGAGAGAGAGGGGTTTTTTTTTCATTTATATACTGGCCTCGAGTCGAGTCGAGTTGTGCCGAGTCGAGTCGGATCGAGTTGTGCCGAGTCGAGCTCTTTCGAATCGAGTCGAGTCGAGTTACAGTCTGGCTCGAGCTCGAGCTCGAAAAACTCGAGCTCGAGTCGAGCTGGTCTCGAGTCGAGCCAAAGGTCGAGTCGAGCCGAGTCGAGCTGGAAAAATTCGCGAGCTGACTCGGCTCGTGAGCAGGCTTAGGCATAGGTAGTTACTTTCCACCATGTACCACCCCAGGTGCCCAACCTGGTATCAAGAGTGTGATGGCTGGAAGAAATACTCTTGAAAAGGTTGATATTGCAGTTGGTAAGTTCTTTTATCATGCATGCATTCCATTAAATGCCATTAACTCAATGTTCTTTCAAGAAATGCTTGATGCAGTTGCTTCTGTTGGTCGTAGTTACAAGGCTCCTACATATCATGCTCTGAGGGGGGAAATTTTGCAAAGTATTGTTTCAGAAGTTTCATTTGAGGTGGAAAAATATAGAGAAGATTGGAAGAAGAATGGTTGCACTATAATGACAGATGGATGGACTGACAATAGAAATAGGGCTTTAATTAATTTCCTTGTGTATTGTCCAACTGCAACTGTATTTTTAAAATCAATTGATGCTTCTGATTTGTCCAAGACGGCAGAGATGTTAAGTAGTCAGATTTCTGAGATAATAGAATTTGTTGGACCGGAGAATGTTGTCCAAATTGTGACAGATAATGTATCCAACTATGTGGCCGCTGGAAGGGATTTGATTGAGAAAGTACCCAAAGCTCTATTGGACACCATGCGCTACACATTGCTTGGATTTAATGTTAGAGGACTTCTTTAAATATGTATCTGAAGTGAAGGAAGTGGTTGATGAAGCAAGAATTGTCACAAAATTTGTTTACAATCACCTTGTTATCTCACAATTATTGAAAAAGTTCAATAATGGGAGAGAGATTATTAGACCAGGTACCACCCGTTTTGCAACCAACTTTTTAACCTTACAAAGTATATACAATAACAAGGATTCTTTAAGAAAGATGGTTGTTGGAGAAGAGTGATCAATGCGGAAGATAGCAAAGTTAGTAAGATCTCTTAAAGGCAAAGGGTTTGAAAGTGTGGTGTTAAGCTCTCATTTTGGTCTAATTGTGCTAAGGTGATTGCCATTAGTGAGCCTCTTGTGAGAGTGCTTAGAATGGTTGATGGTGATGAATACCCATCAATGGGATTTTTGTATGAGAAAGTAAGAACAGCAATGGAAAGAGTAAAAGTGGTATGTGGTGGAAAGAGGGAAGACTATGGGCGATATTTGGATATCATTGAGAAACGGTGAAAGAACCAACTTTGCCAACCTCTTCATGTGGCAACTTACTATTTGAACCCTTGGTTTAAATATGCTAAAAAGTATGAAGCAGACACCCTTGCTGTGCAAAGGGATCTTTTAGATGTGATTGAGAAGCTACATCGTGGGGATTTAGAGGCACAAAAGGAAATTGCAAACGAGCTTCTTTTGTTTAAGGATGCACAAAAAGGGTTCTCACGTGACATGGCAAAAGTTACACGCACTAGTATGAAGCCCGGTAAATTATCATTCCATAATAGTTCATTATCTTAAAAATTCATATTTATTGATTATGTGATTAACATTTTTTTTTGTAGCTGCTTGGTGGGCGACATTTGGAGATTGTGCTCCAACATTGAGGCGTATGGCAATAAGGATCTTAAGTCAAACTTGTGCTTCTTCAGGCTGTGAACGCAATTGGAGTGTTTTTGAAAGAATTCATACTAAAAGAAGGAATAGATTAGAGCACAAAAGGCTTAATGATCTCGTCTTTGTGCAATACAATCTACATATGAAGCAAGAGAACCTAATTGTAATAACTCGTGAGTTCCTAATTTCTATTCTTAATTATAGTTTAACTTTTGTGTTGGAACTTGAAAATGAAGGCATTTGCTTAAGATTGGTAAGAAGGATGAAGATATAGAGAGCATCTTTGATCCCATATCCATTGAGTCATTTGACTTGGTTGAAGAATGGGTAGTGGACAAAAATGTTACCGCAGAAGAGATTGATAATGATGAACTAAGGAATGAGACTAATGAATTATGTAGGATATTCACTAATCGGGAAGGTAATGATATTAATATAGTTGTTAGTTTAATTTTTCATTATTATAATTGTTTGTTATCCTATTGTGTTTAATAAACAATTTTTTTTGTAGGGAATACGGATGAGCCAGCAACTAATGAATGGGATGAGGAGCATATGGGACTTGAAGATTTTGGATTTATGTAGGAAATTTAGAAGAAGTCTATAGACCTACGAGCTCAATATGAAAGTTTGTAATTGGTAATTCATTTTTCTTACAAATTTGTAAGTGTTACACTCCAATACTCATCATATTAATTGTTTATTGTATTTTATTTGTTGTAGGAAATTGGGATTGTAACTTTTGGCTATTGAAACTTGGGATGGAGTTTAACTATTGGAGTATTGGACTTTGAGAATTGGCTATTGAACTTTAGCTATTGGACATTGACAATTGTCAAATTTTGTTTATGTGAATTTTGATTATTGAATGTGGTACTCCTTTCTCTCGTTTGTATTCTCTTACCTTCTCTTTTAGTTAAATTTGGGTGCTTGGTGTTTTTATATTTCTTTCTGTGACTGTATGATTGTGCTAGGTGTGGCTATTAGGGTGCTAGTTGTCGCTATTTAGGATCGATGCTTGTTACATGTGGATATTAGGATTGTTACAGGTATCTGCTTGATAGTGATGAACTTTTATTATACAATATGAAACTTTGATTATCATTGTGGAATGTGGAATATTGATTTTTAGATTTGAATATTTCGTTATAGAATGTGTAGCTTTGATTAGTGAGTTGAAAATTTATAGGTGAAAAAAGAGTTAGGAATTTTTTTTAGAATGTAGATTATAATTTTTCATTAAATTGCTATACAGGGATCATTAGATTAGGTAGAAGTTTTTGTGTCAGGAGGGGATTTTTTTTACATTATTTTGTATTGATGACATCAGCAACCGGGTCAACCCGGGTTGACCCCTGGTTCAACCCGGTTCGACCTACTCCGTAAGATTTTCGGGTCGATGGCCGGTTCGGTTTTTAAAACCTTGCTGCAGAATGGTAGCCACAGGTGAGTCCCTAAACGAGAAATGAGTCCAAGCATTAAATCTTTACTAAATTACAAAGAAATCAGGGGATAAAAAATGTCCAACACTAAATAAACCGTATTTTGATCTAAACGATTCTCACAATCTACACACATGGGAAGATCATGGAGAAAGATGTTTTACATTGTTAGCAAATAAAATTGTTCGTATAAAAACAGACAATAGATTTATCCAACACTCATTAACAATTCCATCCGTAATGATTACACTTGCCATTCTTCAACTAGTTCAGATTTAAAATAGAAATAGACCTATAATCAAGGACGGCTATAACAAGTGAGCCATATATCACATAGTAAAGTACTATTCCACTTTGCATCATTATCATTAACACAGTCGTTAGCCAATCACAAGGTCAGCTCTAAATTTTTTCCAAATAGGATATATGAATATTTCTTTCCAACGCCCATGACATTTAACTATAAATTTTAAACTGCAAAGAAGGCAAAAGCATTTCAGTAAAATTTCATTGATGAAGTCACTTTCAAACATAGCGGTTTTCTGATCCCATATTTGTTGAAACCTCATGAGTAACCACTCCCTCTGTTGACAATTGCCAAAAATATGAAGGGCAAACATTGGGTGAAAAAAATGAAAGAAGCTGAAGTACTAAAAGATTTCATGCTTAAATTGTCACAGGGTTTTTCACAGAATGATTAAAATGGAAGTAGATAGCACATTAAAGCCTTACAACATGGGCTACTACTCCTCAAAATGCCAAAGCCAGATAGCACTCCATTCTTAGAGCAAATTTTGCTACTCATGGACTCTGTAGGTTCAAAATTATAGTAAAGGGATTCAACATATTGTAGACTACTAATCTTCTGAGATAGATGCAACTGAATAATTGCGAAATTAAAAGGTTGCACATTCATGTATGAAAGCTATAGGTTGACAAAGCTAAAGCTTTTTACATGCACTCGTTGAGATACAATTTTCTAGACTAATCATCTAGAAAGACCAAGATAAGTTGATATTGGTTACCATCATCACTCTCCATATACTTTTCATCTTCTCTCCAAATCCCAATAAGGAAAATGTTGCATCTTTTGATTAAAATATAGCATGACATCATTCCCGTGTTGCCAAATAAAACATAGCATGACAACATAACATTCTAGCATCATAATAAATAGATGAAGAATTAGAAATTCAAAACCACAAAAAAAGAGCTACAAGTTATAGAATATTATGCATTTCTCTCTATCTCTAATTTCTTCTAAAACAACAAACATCCTAAAATATAAGAAATGACTACTCCTCATCAAGGTATGTATCATCATCACTCTCGATAAGTGTATCCTCTTTCGTACCATACTCTTTCAGTGTATCATCTTCTTCATCAGTTTCAATATCATTAATGAAATTGGTATCTTATTCAGCTAATTCCGTGTTGGCAATGACTTCGGCTGTTGCAATATCAATTGGTTCCATGTTTGGTCTATTTAATGGCATTAATTTATCTTCATTGCCTTCACTCTCATTGATATGATGAATAATCCCATCATGTGTAATGCGCTCCTCTTCTTGATATGCCTCTTCATTTACATTGCTAGGTCCTTTGTTCTCTGCCTCCAAAACATCATACACGTTTCTTGGCTTTAAACCCTTGACAACTTGCCAATTACCACCCAATTTGGTGTCACTAACATAGAAAATTTTCCTGGCTTGACTTGCAAGAATGAAAAGATCATCCTTATACCAAACATCAGAGGTATAACACTGGTGAAGTGGGCATCTCTTCTTATTCTCATCTTTCTTCCAATATTCCACCATTCACACTTAAAAAGAAAAACCTTATACTGAAACAAGTAGGATAACTCAATGATGCCGGTCAAAATACCGTAAAAATCAATTGGTTTTGATTGGTGCTCCCCAGTAACAATCAAACCATTATTTTGAGTTCGATGGTTTCTCTCATGCTCTTTTGTGTGGACCTTAGCCCATTAACTATGCATCTGGTGTATCTTTTGATTCGTTGATTTGGACCACCCACTAATGCATATAGTTCATCAGTGGCTAGTGATCCTTCATGTTGTAATTGTGTTATATAATGGAAAAATATGTAAAAAGCTAGAATTAATCAATCAATTAATTCACATACAATAGACGACAAGGTATGTTATTCAAGGATGAGGTAGCTTACGCACTTCGCAAACCAGTTAGTGAGTTGCTATTCTTGTCTTTGTTGCCAATCGTGAGGGTTTTGCATAATGAGCTCTGCTTTATGCTCCCTGCATTAAAAATTATGAATACATCCTTTGTGAGTACAAACTTTGATAAATTTTTTATGTATTGAATCTAAGTATATGTTCACTTACTCAAAATGATGAGCTAATTCATCACAATTATTCAAAACATAATATTGAGCCTTAGTGAACTCTGCTAGATTAAGGATGTGAACTATTCCAAAACCTAGAGGTCTAACATTTTGACCAAAAATAGAATGCCCAATGCATGGGCGGCTTTCACATGCATCATTGTTCTATTGTTCACGATTAAACCTAGTGTCAATATCTCGAAGGTACATGGAACAGAAGGTGAGGCATTCATTGTCAATATATGCTAATCCCTCTAGTTGTGACTTATTGCGCACATATTGTTTTAAGGTGTGAAGGAACTTATTTAAAAATGTTAGAATAATAAATAGTACAAACAAGAATCTATTAAAAAATAACTCAGTTACCTTTCAATTGGGTATGTCCACCTATATTGCACATGTCCACCTAATATCACCTCATGTGGTAAATGGACTTCTAAATGGACCATAACATCAAAGAATTAGGGAGGGAATATTTGTTCCAGTTTGCATAATATTAACACAATATCAGTTTCGAGAGTCTTCAATACATCATACTTTAGTGTCTTGCTTCACAACTCCTTAAAGAAAAATCCCAACTCACTCAATGCCATGGAGACCTCCTCGTTCAAATATCCACGCAACGCAATAGGAAGAAGCCTTTGTAAGAAGACATGGCAGTCATGACTCTTCATTCCCAATATCTTGAGCTCATTGACGTTAACACATCGAGATATATTTGATGCATATGCATTTGGAAATTTCATTGAATTCAACCATTCACATAAGCTCCCATCCTTAGATAATGTATAACATGCGGTTGGCATCACAAATTTATCTCCACTTTTACTAAGGTGCAATTCATGCCTTATGCCCATATCCTCCAAGTCCAAGCGGGTATTAATAGTATCTTTTGTTTCCTTATCTAAGTCAAAAAGTATTCTCACAATATTATCACAAATGTTCTTGTCAATATGCATAACATCCAAATTGTGTCGCAGCTTGAGTGTTATCCAATAGAGTAATTAAAAAATATACTCTTTTTTGTCCAATTTAACTCCCACTCAACACGTTTTCTTTTCTTGTTATGAGGTCCAGTCCCAATTTTCACATCCTTTACATACTCCAATTGTGCTAACAATTCATCTCTAGACAACATTGATGGCTTTTTCCTCCTCTCTGGCTTGCCATCAAATTGATCCTTATACCGAACTCTAAACTTGTGCCTGGTTGGCAGGAATCGACGATGGCCCATGTAAGATGTCTTCCGTCCATACTTTAACCTTTGAAAACTTCCACCTTTGTTACAATTAAGACATGCTAAGAAACTTTTGGTACTCCATCCAGATAAGTTTCCATAAGCAGGAAAGCCGCTTATAGTCCAACACACTCCTGCATGCATTTGAACTTTCTGTTTTGTGACGACATCATATGTCTCAATCCCAGTTTCCCACAAGTATTTCAGCTCGTCAACTAATGGTCTCAAATAAACATCAATATCATTTCCCAGTGCTTTAAGACCAGGAATAAGCAACGATATGAAAATGAATGGATCCTTCATGCATTTCCATGGTGTTATATTATAAGGCATGAGCATGACTGGCCACATGCTATGCCCATTGTTCATATTAGTAAATGGATTGAATCCATCTGTTGCAAGGCCAAGTTGAATGCTTCAAGGATCACGAGCAAACCACTCTTGCTCTTTGTCAAAATTTTGCCAAACTTGAGAATATGTTGGATGCCCAAATACCCCTTTTTCGTTGACTCGCTTATCATTGTTCCATCTCATGTCTGTAGCCGTCTTCATTGACATAAAGAGTCTTTGTAGCCTTGGTTTTCAAAGGAAAGTAACGAAGGACCTTTCGAGGAATGGTCTTATGTGTTCTAGCTCTTTTTTTATACCTTGGTTGATGACAACGTGGATACACAGTACTATTTTCATGCTCTTTCCAGAAAAGTTCACAATCATTTACACATGCATGTATTGTGGTATAACTGAGTCCTAATTCTCGCATGAACTTCTTAGCTTCATAATAAGAGGTTGGCATCTTCTCGCCATCACGTAATGCAATATTAAATAACTTGAGGGTCATGTTAAGAGATTTGTTGCTCCATAGATTAATTGTCTTTGCATGAAGCAATTGCAATAGAAACTCGAGCTTAGAGACTTCACAACCTGGATAAAGTGGTCGTTGAGCATCAGCCATTAACATATCAAATTCTCGTAGATTACCACTTTCTAGACAATCATGATCACTTCGGTTACTATGTTCCATCTGATCAACCTCTGGATAATGGATATCCACACAAGCCCCTGCACATATTTCTTTCAACAATTCTTACATGCCATCAAAATGTTCCCCGTGACCCATACCTTTGTAATTGTCCATCCTTGCAAACCTGGGTTTGCCATGATGCTCCCAAAAAGTGTAAGTTATGTCTATTCCATTGTCCAACAAATGGACTTCAACATCATCAACATGCTTGTAATATATGTTCATACATCTCCTACATGGACATCTGCATCTATTGGCACTATCTGTATGTTGACGAGCCAACTCGATAAAATTTCTAATTCCTGCGATATATGCCGGTGAGTACCTATTGTGGAGATGTATCCATCCCTTATCCATGGTAACGACCAATTATACAAAAAATAATAGTTTAAAATGTCGTAAGTACCAAACTCAAAATGACTCCAAGTAAATGCAAAAGATAGCTTATTAATAACCATGGGGATGAGATCAACTCATTTTCCTAAGAGTACTAAGGAAAACAACTTTTCTTAATCTATGTCAAAACAACAATTAAATTTTTCTAAAGTGAGCCTACATCAAGGTCTAGTGTCCACCATTGCCACTTGTCAAATAATTCTTCCTTGGGATCCCTCTATGAAGAAGTCCACTAACAGAAGCATTGCATGAGCTTTTTAAGTAAAGCAAGCATAAGCTAATACATACCTCAACTTTGTTATGGAATGCACCACCTCTATCTGAATTTAGGAATGTAACAAAGCTAGAGTGAATCTAACATGAGGATGCACTTCCAATACCAAATTTAATGAAGTTTATGCACTATACCTATATTTAAGAAACCAATAGGTAAGCAACTTTAAGAATTAATAGGGACCTATGAAAGGTGAAATAGATAGATGGTTTATGGAATGTAAAGGTCATTGTTCATCTTAAAAATCACAAAAAATTATATAATAGAAACTATATTCCTTTCCATCACTTATTATGAAATGTACAATTGAAAGTGCTTTTACATCAATGTACTAATCCTTTAGCTAATCATTTGCACACCCTACATGCTTGGGTTGATGTATTTCATATTCTTTATACTTTCAAATTCAAGTATGAAAGATGAACAAGAAATTATCATATGAATATAAAAAACTATTTTAGCATTACATTGGGAACCAATATTTAGGATGTTGTTATTTTTTAAGAATCATGGTTCATGTGTATCCATAAGCTGAAGGGTATTTAGATGGTCTATGTTTTCTTTCTTTGCCAAAGTCAAAACACTATTAATGTCAACCAAACCAAAAATCTCTCATAAAAAGCTCAATTAATATGAAAATTAGATCCATATATGCATGAGAGCAGCAAAGTATATTTTTTTACTTTATTAGAAGACATTGATCAACATCAATCACTCAACTAGATTTGGATCGGCTATGAGTGATCAAGTAGAGTTAATAATCACAAAAAAATGCAGAGTTATACATCTTTGACACAAGAACTTATTGGGCATATATAAAGTAAATCAATGATAAAAAATGCTCTATTTCAAGTGCTTTAATGGTTGTTGTTGCAAGACATCAAAAGAAAAAAGAGTGAGAAAAAGATTCTACTTTACCCCATTGATTGTTGAAACATCCATGGCTATGGGAGCCTTTCCCTTACTCTTTCTCCTCTTGGGTCTTTGGTACTCCAGTGGAGGAAGGCCGTTGGCCATCGCTTTTGCTTGATGAGGGTCAAAAGCGAGGGGAAAGGATGGGAGAATTGGGGGGTGGGATTGAGAAAAAGATATATGATTTCTTCAAATTGAGAGGAAGAAGGTCTTGCACCAAAAAAAATAGGAACATGGTCGATCTGGGAGAAGGAAGACCCTAAGGGCACTTCAGCAAAAAAGAGAAACCGTAGGGTCAATTGAGGGGCCAAATTTAGTATTTTTATCAACAAATCTTTTAACCTCAGAAAAAATCGTGTAGACTATGAAATATCAATGACATATCTTCTAACAATGGAACGAAACCGTGGAGACTATGAAATATCAACAACATATCTTCTAAAGACAGAACGAAATCGTGGAATTTGTATACTTGTAGAGACGGCTTGTTATCCATCCCTATAAACTGTCGGTATTGTTAACTTTTTCTCCATGAACAGTTTTTCGTGGAAACAACTAATTTTTCTCGATGGATTTATTAGCGCCAGAAATGAAACCGTCTCTAAAGCCCATTTTTGTTGTAGTGTTAGTTGCTTATTGCTCATAGAGGAGAGCGGGACTTAAAGGTGGTTTCGTAGAAGAAGAGCTCAAAACTTAGACTTTATAATTGCAGTTTATTTCGATGATTTTGTGATAATGGCTTTTGGACTATTAGAGAACATAACAGGTTATTATTTATTATTTATTTTAGATTTTTATTTATAAATAGTTTATCCTTTAAGAGTTTATAATTTTATACTTCTCCTTGTATTTGTGTTAATGACGGCGCAATTACTTGTGACGCCTCAAGTATTCAGCATATTTAAAAGATATGCACTCCGATAGGAGGTGAAAATTTGGGGTGTGTCACGTAGATCGAGCCCCAGCCTCTCACATCCCGGAATAATTCCTCTATTCAATGAAGACGATTTGCATTTGAAAGTGAGGCAAATTTATTCAACTCTAAGATTCGTGCAAAAAGAAAAATTTTCCTGACTCATCTGTGTTTTTAGCAGTGACGAAGCAAAGTCAGCCATGACAAGCACATGTTTTATCCTTAGCGTACTTGTATAATTTTCTGCAATAATGACATCAAAGTACATACATGTACAGCATTAGGCAACCACATTAAAAAATCCTTAACCCAACCTTAGGAACTCCTGTTTAATACCGGGAATGTTAGGTTAAATATATAGGACATAATTATACTAACAAAAAAGGACCTATACTCAGTATTGTGGGGTGAACCCACGATTTTTTTTTACTTGCAAGACCCATCAAAATTTGGCACTGCCAATATCTCTGTGTTCAACTAAGTTGTATAATTAGACTTCATGAAGACGTTGTTGAGTTGAGTTAAATATTAAAAATAACCCTTTAATACTAGCTTGAGCTTTTGAAAAACTTGGTTATTGAGTTGAAGCCAAGACCTGGGATCTGATACATAATAGATAATCAAGGTTCTCAATAGATCAAGCTTGCAGGAAACGGGTACTATTAATATTTTAACTCAATTCAGCAAACACGTTTATTTGTCCAAAGTTTATTCATTTTACATACCTATAGCTTCTACTAGAAAAAAGACAATTATGACTTCTATGTCACAATTATGGCTTTTACTAGGAAAAATTGATAAAGTTTCACCTAATCTACTACATGCATGCACTGATGCACACGAACAACGCCAGCAACAGGTTTTAGTCGTTTTATTCCGTTTATACATTTTTTAATATTGATCTGATAATCTCAGAAATATGGTTTCATGACCAGTATTACACCGTTCGTCTTCCTTTCTTAATCAAGATTTTTTTTTGAAATACAAAGAATATATTTGTAACTTTAATTACAAGGCCGTCATATAAAGTGGAACTGTACAACTTTAGCTTCATACAAACAAAACAATCATAACCAGTAGATGTGTGATACAGATGTCATACAATTACTGAACTAGCTGAACCGGATCTTATTGGAAAAATGTTTCTCTGCTGCTACTAAGCTTGCAGCTGGCCCCGAATGAGTGCCATTTCTATCACAGCATTCTTCTCCAGGTGAAAAGCAGGAGAAAATGGCCTTTACCCAGTTACAGAACCAACTTGCTTTCTTGTCCTTAACCATTCTTGAGTCCTTCAGAATCCTTAGCTAAAAAACGAGTTCTCCAACCTTTTGAGAAGCAGAGATAAAAATCGGCTTCGCTAATCAAATTCTGGAATCTGGGAGCGTATGTTGCTGGACTGAGCTAAGTGGGCAGTATATATATAGATGACTTCCCTTGACGAGCAAGTTTGTGTTGACCTGAGTTTTTCTTTCTGTGGGTGTGTCGAAGGAGCTTGCGGTCTTACTTTTGACTGTTTTTTGTAGTTGAAGTTGATCAACCCAGCTTCACGAGAACATTTCTAGGAGGGCCATTCATTCCTGGCATTCTTGTTCTAAATGCAAAATAAACACTGGCTACTCAAGAGTAAGGATGAGTAGTTAGTAGTTACCCACCCACGGTTTAGCCAATTCGCACTTTTACACGGTCGGTGAATCTCTACCGAGCATGTATTTTCAGATGGTAGATATCCGATCGATTATCCGAGTACGTACAGAGGTTGCCGGGGTGGGTAAACGGTTGGTGATGGATGTTCTTTTGGTAGAGGGTGCTGAGGATTTCAAATACAGATTGTGCATCACCATTCGCTTTCCAATCAGAGTCTACTTAGGGCCTGTTTGGTGGCAGCTACACAGGGAGAATCTGACTTCTCTAGGAAAATCTCTAAAAAGAAATGGTTATGAGCTTCATTGACTTTTCCGGATGATATTTTTTGTAATTTTGTAAATAAGACACAGGCACATAATAGAAAAAAACCTTGTCACGCCGCAGGATCTCACACCTCAATCGGAGTGCAGAAGCCTTCAAAGATAGTAACATCTCAAGGCTGAAACTCCGGGCACGCGACCGATCAATCGAAAACAAAACCAATTACACCATCACGAAAGAATGTGTAATCGGTCATCCTGCAACTCAGTGTATTACAATATTCAAACTTCATTAAAATTTATGAAACGAACCTACTTAATCTTTATTACAACAATTGAATTTAATAAAGTCAATAGAATAAAATCCAAGTTTCTAGCACACATTGGCTAATAATATCATAAAATATCAAATCAAGCAGCTGAATAAAAGAAAGAAATCTCTAATCTCTTCTCGGCGTCATCAACACCTTCCTGCTAGTGCAACTGTCCTGTCTCAGTTATCTTTCGCGCCTGCATCAGAAGATGCATGAGTATTTCATATAAACACTCAAGCAGGATGAAGAAAAGTATATAACAAAAGAATACTGATATTCAATGACATCTGGACTGAACCTAAAGTCTATTTACCTGAAAAAAAAGATAGTCAACAACGGTTCCCGACTCGCAAGTATAGGAAAGGAATAATAATTAACAAGACTCCGAACATCACACGTGTAAGGAGAAATAAACAATCATAATACCTACAGTCATCTAAAGTAAAAAGAGATTCAATTTCTGCTCGTTGAATACTAACCATGTGGCTACTTACCAGAATCATCCTAAAGGTTTTCCCTTCAGAATCCGCCATGCGTCTAGGATGCTGGCCATATCAGTGTTTACGGACACAATGGGCGGAGACTATAGACCTTCCGTAATATCATACAGTCTAAACGTACATATGTGCCTCCCTTCGGGCAATAAGGAAGCCATGTTCCATAAATATCGGAGATCACCATGGATCTAGCAATGGCTTGTGAGCATACTATGATTCCACTTCCGAGAGAGCCTCACAAGGTCTCTAGTGGAGGAACAAGTCAACATCAGACTGAATAACGTTCTAACAATGGTAGGGATCTCAACTTTCTGAGAATCAAGGTAACTCTTACCACTAGTAACTCACTCAAGGAGTATGAATAGTACATCAAAGTCTCATATCAGAATGTGATTCACTTCAGGAGTAAGAGCGATCACAGTACTTATGATCAATTGTCACTTACGGCTATCGATCGTACGCACCAAGTCGCAAATCACAGTAAATACGATGAATCGTCACCCGTGGTGATCGATCGCGTCTGCCGGTCCGATCGATCACGTATCCCTGGGGATCGATCACGTCCAAAAATTCAATCAATCATATCTTTTTACTCCGAAGTCTAATTTGTGCATAGTCAATGGCGTTGGAAAGCTCTCTTCGTGTACTTAAACCCCAAATCGTAAAACATAACAAAAACAAGCATCAAAACTTCTTACGTAAGCTACAGTAAACATACCAATTTTTCAGGTGTTACATCTATGAACTAATATTATTTCAATAGGTATAAAAAACTAATAGAGTATTATTTTGTCATACACTTTCTTTTTACACATACATACGAGATATCTATATTGAGGTATTTCTTTCTATGGACTCTGGTCCCAACCAGGGGTGGACCTACGTTAAGTGATGGGGGTCAGATGACCCCCATCAGTTTGTACCTTTTTAGTGACCATATGGAATTAAGCCATATATCAAATTTTAGTGAACCAGTTGGCTTTATTCCATTACGTGACTCCCATCTCAAACTGACCTAACCCCCATCCCTAAAAATCCTGCGTCCGCCACTGGTCCCAACTCCCAACCATGGAAGGCTGTATAGGTCAATATGGTGCATACTGGCTGGTACGTACCCTTATCATTCGTTAGCAGTACATTACAGAGGTGAGGAACGTTGTATCTAGGAAAACCCCATGTGTCTCATGTGTACCAACCATATTGTATCAATACCTTTTGATACTGCCAATATGAACACAAAGTCATTTCATTTATGAAAAAAATCAGAGGCGGGGACTTGAACCTGATCACCTCTATTGGGTTTTTTTATAGTTACCAACTGCAATACAATGTTTTTGTTGTATAATGTTGTTCTCTAAATATTAGTTTGCAGAAAGATTTTTGTGGCTTCTATGCTTACAAGTTAGATTTAACAATCTAGTTATAGCGAGATATAAAGAACCACTTTTTTTTAGTGGTAGGATGATCCTCTCTGTAGAAAGCCTTCGATTGATTGGCCAAAATAGAGGAGCTTTAGAATAAGATTCCAAAAGGTAATTTGATGCCAAACAATGGCTACAAAAATTACAAATACAGAGAAAAATAGTACTATAAAAATTACAAACATATAGGCCAAGTAACAGATTAACTATGAATATCATAATAGAAGCCTTGGATCTCGGCCAAGTATTCAATCGAAGTGATTGTCCAAATTATAATAAACATCCACACAAAGGCTCACACTATCGAGTTTTATATTAATTAATGAAAGAAAATACATCTAATACCTATTGCTCGTTGCCCTTTCCACTCATACACCCCGGTACTGACAAAAATGTAAAAAATAGCATTTGAGTATTTGCATATCCCATAGGACGACAACAATCATAGGATAATTTATTCTTGTGATAGCATAATGTAGAATCATTCATTAATACTCATTACAAAACATTTGTTAGAACGACATAAACATCCTATATGCACTATACTACCTAGAATCTGTTCTAGGGTTTTCGTGTTGCTCTAAGAGTCCTTGAGGTTTATCCTTAACCTCTACTTTCAATTTTTGCTTTTAACGAGGGGTTTACTCTAAATAGATACCCTAATTTCTTCTCTTTAATTTAACTACAGTTTACCATGACAACCAGAAGTCTTGAAGGGATTTCATGGATCCCTCCGGGTTGGATTATAGACACCATAAACTTCGTCATAACCCATGCATGCATACTGGAATCTCTTGTGGATTATAAGCCCCCAAGATGACCAATCATGGTCTAAACTCTTGAAGAACACTTTGCTCTTGTAGTTCATGGTATTCATTTCATTCTTACTTTTTGGTCCTTGCCTTGAACCGTGGGTGCTGACTCTTCTGGTCTAAGCCCATTCTTTTACTCTGTCCTTTTATAGTAACCTATTAGTTACTAAAACATTCTGTTTTAAAGATTGTAGTCTTCCTACAAATCATTTATAATTCCTTTTGGACTGTACTTAGTCCATAGTTCAACCACACATTCTAGCTCAATATTCTACTGTCAAGGCCATATTCTATTTGAATTTGACCATTAATAATCCATAGCACAACACATATGGTCATATTTCATGAAAATTTCATGTATATACATTCATGCATAATCATTACAATACTTATGATAGAATTTATAGTATATTTCAATTCTTTACAATCATTACATACAACAAACATTGCTTTTTAATCCATCAATATGTACAAATTGCATTTTCTCTATTTGTTAGTCCATTGATACATCCGTGAATCGATGGTGCTTTGTTGGTGACCCGACAGTTCCAATTCCTCTACTCCTTATTTACTGAGACATGGATAAAACATAACGATATCAAATTCAATTCCACATAATCATGTTGATCATTCAAAACACTACAATCAATACCATGAAAGAAATCATGCTACTCTTAATAATGCAAAAAGGAACCAAATGTCCAATTCGAAATTAGATCCACGTCAACAAAGCATATATCATTGCTAATACCTTTTCTCATACTTCGAAACTAATTCTTAATGTTGAGGTTAGCAATTCTACCTTTAACCTTGGCCGAAAAGTCTTTTTTCCTCATTTGTTGGTGATGCTCCACTCTCCTCTGGCTTCCAATGTCTTCTATGTGCCCTAAGTCTTCCTTAAAGTAAAAATAGGCCATTCCCAATGCGAAAAGACTATTTATATTAAGGGTTGGTGCTTAAGAGGAAGTTTCTTGATTTAGCCCGATTATGCACTATCATCGAAATATGACCCATCGACACATTTTGGTGTCGATCACATTTTGTCGATAGTTTAAATTCTATAATACGACCGACACTTGCCTCATGGACACTTCCATTTGTCGATGACACTTTGTCTATCATTTAAATTCTCCATGTGTGTTGATCTTTCATTTCTAGATGACTTAATCCTAAAGCTTGAGTTATTTAGGGTTGCAGAAAGTATCCATTTTTGCCACAAGAGCAATATAAGAAGTATGTCCCCACCATGATTGCCTAGTTTGGGGTCGCAAGAATCCAAAAGAGGTAATGAATGCATGCAGGGTTATAATGAAGTTCATGGTGTTCGCATACCCAAACTATAAGCAACTGTGAATTCCTTTTCGGACTTGTCTCTTGGGCGTGGCCAATGAGAATAAAAAAGAAGAAAGTAAGTGCTAAGGGGGAATTCTTTAAGAGAATGATCCTATGTAAGAGACCTTGAGAGTAGATCGAGGCAAGAAGGAGAATAACTCTGATACTAAAATATTTTAGATATAATGCAAAAAATGCCAAAATAGTAGTAATGAGTTAATGCTGGTTAGAGCATACTGTTGCATGATTTGTATGTCGTTACATGATTCTTGGTTATAGACTTTCCTACTAAATAGTCCATACTCAGCTTTATCTTTTGCCCACAAGAGCAAAGGAGTAAGCTATGAGTATTTGGGGACGTGGGCGATACCAAGAGAAAGCTAGCTGTAGTAGGAGCATTTTCTTTTATGAAGCAATTTATTTTCGGAATGATAAATTGTGTGTGTGCGAGAAATAATTTATTGTAATAAGTTATTAGTTTATATTGGTTCATGTTCTTTATCGACTCGGGATCCTGTTTAATCGAATAAATAGTATATATTTCAATTATGATTATATTTGAATTGCCGAATAGTAATGCTCTAATTATATATTTAGCCGAATGATTTTAAATGCTTGATGGCTCGAGCTTCGACTCCAAGATTTTGGATTTGAATGTTGAATAAATCTTCCATGAGAATATTTTTACTCCGATGATTTACACGAAAAGGTGTTAAAAAATAAGGGTGTTATAGGGCCAAATAAATAAGGAGGCTAGAGGGTTTGAATTGCCACACCCGTCCGTAGCACTGTTGAATGAAAACCAGACTCGGCTCATGCAAACGCGAGTGACCTGTGTCTCATGGAAACTTTTTCCCGTAACTAATTTGTAGAGCGCTGATTTTCAATGCATGCACGCACACACGGCCTAAATCTAAGATCTCTGACTGATGAATCAGTTGAGATTCGAAACAAGGTTCTATCTTATCCACGGGAGACTACCATGTGGAGCCATCAACACATCTTCCTTATTAATGTTGTGACTGACTGCATATATTCACCTATAACATTTTTTGTAATATACATTAAAGAAAATTGTTAAACAATCCTATATTGGTTATATTCATCTCTAATATATACTAGAGATTTTACACCCGTTTTGAAGCGTACCATCGGCACATACCTGTATCAGCAGTCATCGATACTATCAACGGTATCGATATGACTTTCCATGCTCCGAACTAGCCTACTAACTATAGACATGGCCGCCATAACCTAAGTTCCACACTGCCTTTTGTTCTTGATTTTTGTCTCAGCCCTTCAAATGTTGTTTGAATGACTCTCCAACATTTCATTTCATCATTCATTTTACAAATCTTATGGTCATGTGAATTGTGTACTAGTCACAAACCTAACAATGTGCATGAGCGTGAGTCTGTTCCATGGCTACATAATAAGAGCCATTTCAAATTGTAGCAACTTTAGTTGTGCAATAGGGTAGGAGGGTGGAGTATTCAAGGGGTTAAGTCTAAGTATGTCTTCTTAATGGAAAATCTAAGTTCTATTCTTAAGTATGACGAATGATTGAGATATTGGAGGAATCTGAAAGTTAATGTTCAAAAGTCTTTAAACGTGTACGACAGATTAACTTTTGCAAATTTCTCGCCTTCATCACCTGCACTGCCATCGTCTTCTTATGCAAAGTACTGGTCTTCATCATCTTCGTCCATCTTAATCAATCATAGGAGACAGAGATGACTGGTTGGTCATACTACTAAGGAAAACCGGTTTGGGTCTTAAGCATTCAGGTGACCAGATTTGGGAATTTGAACCGCCAGATTTGCATTACTCATGAACCTAGCAATGTGCATGAGCATGAGTCATGATCTGTTTCACTTTTTTTATAAAATGTGTAGTCTGTTTCAAGGTTAGATAGGAAAATAGTTTTTTAATTGTTAGTAATTGCTAACACAATGGTTTTAATAAGGTAGGACGATGGAGTATTCAAGATATCCGAGTTCTCTCTTCATAATGGGAAAATCAAGTTCTAGGCTTTTAATCAATATAGGTAGATTGTAATCAATCAACTACAGAAATGTTATCCAATTAACGACAAACTGCAAGGTGGCCGACAAGGTGAAGATGAAGGGGTTCCGGTTAACATCCATGCTGACCTTTCAATTGATCTATGGGACAAGCGCCGGTGTGGCCAGGGCTCCACCAGAGTGCCCAGGGAAGGGAGACAAGGGCGTCCGGACACAATGGGGAGGAAAGGGTAAATACCAAAATTTGCAGTACATATATTTATTTACTGGTGTATAATTAGAGTATCCTACCAGTGCAACTGGCTACAAAAATACGTATCATGTGGACATACTTTTCGGTTGAAAGGTGGAGAAATATACAGGAAAAGAAAACCCGTTACGTTCTCGAGAAAATTGAGGACCATTTCGTCATTTAACATTAGAACGAAGTGGTGATGCACTATCAGGTGGTTTATTCTTATTGGCAATTCAGTCAGATGTGTTGTGAGTGTCTCATAACCATTTCTATTACAATGAAGGTTTCCCCGAACATCAAAACTACTAACATAAGATCTAAGTGAAATAAATAGCTAATCACAACTTCTATGATAAATAATGTTAATATGGGTAATGTCCTCCGATGCACAGATCACCCTTAACATTAACAATATTTAGAAGCATTTCCACATTCTGCACATAAATACAAATGTAATACAACAATTAGTTCCCATTGTATTACATTAAGGTGAAGCCCTAAACAATTTAACTGGGTTAAAATATACTTATAAACTCCTGCACCCTGTCCTATATTCCTTTGTTGAGATTTTTGCAATTTTTGTGGAGACTTTTACAATTCTCTTCTCCAAATCACCTTGCAACATTATCTGTCCTAATCCTACGAAGTACATCTACAACTATTAAACCTCTTGTGAGCATTTGCAAGATTTTTAGTGGACTCGAGCCACCATCTTCTTGGGAAAAGAAGAAATATGAAATCCCAAGTGCTCTACCATTTGAGCTAAAGAGTCAACAATCTTCAAGAATATGATTAACAAATACAACTTATTAAGCCAATATAAACCTATAAAGTTCAGTGCAACACATTGTTCATTTTCTAGCTTCTAGCTCTGTGACATGTATTATATCTAATTAATTTAGGCATCTTTAAACATAGACTCTGACCATCGTATAACATTCTATGCAAACAATTTGATGAACCAGGAAACATTGAATTATTAGAGACAAATGATTGATGTGAATCATGCATTGCATTCCCATTATAGAAAGTCGCTTATATGAAGTTACACCTCTATAGCAAGGCCTTGTCTTAGTTGACTGAATGGAGTCCTTTGTGCATGAACTGGAAACAGATGGTTTTTCCCAACAGAAAGCGCACCAAATGGTTAAATTGTTCTCTTTCTTACAAGAAATAGGTAAAAACACACAATCACTCTACTGGTTGACTTAACAGGAGTACAATAATAATTGATGCATATAAGTAGATTCCTTCTCCTGATTGATTCACATCTTGCAAAGCTCAAAACTCTCAACTTGTTAAAGAACATACAAGTGTTCTTTTCTCAAGAGAAATAAGTCACATAAATAATAAAATGTGAGAAAGTATTTTGTAGAAATGAATGGCACATAAAATGCATCGACTTATACCCTCCATTAAGTTGAGCAGAGCACATTCTCAATAGCAAATGGAAGAAAGAAAAGGGACTACCACAAAGAAAAACCATTAGCCTAGATCAACCATCATGTTCAAGATAGAGAAAAGGGCGAGGGAGAGAGGCTACCATATGCATTCGAGTTGTTAAATCCTTCGGTTCATCACAAAGATGAGATAGAATAGTTTTTAAAGCACATACAACTGTTCTTTGTTTGTGACATTGTAAACTATTAAGAAAGGCCTTCCTAGCTCAGGCAGCACAAGAAAAGCCACTCTTCTTCTTCTTCTTTCTCCCTCATTCTTTTTTTCAGCTCCTCTTCCAGCTTCAAAGACCCATGTCATGCATGACTGTGGTTTATGTCTTTTTCTTATGCAATTGCTACATACTTGTATAAATGAGAGCTTGGTGTTATTAGTTTCTATGACTGAGAGGTTGTTATTAGGTAAAGGTGCAAACTTTTATTGGGTATCTCTTGTGTA
This sequence comes from Houttuynia cordata, assembly GCA_039654745.1. NCBI lineage: Eukaryota > Viridiplantae > Streptophyta > Magnoliopsida > Piperales > Saururaceae > Houttuynia > Houttuynia cordata. The sequence continues at coordinate 3,389,392 of CM077502.1, read as the reverse complement.
TGTCTTCTGTTTGACAAAATGCCAAAAAAAGTAGTTTGAAATTGCACAATGTATGTAGTTTGTAGTACATTTTGCATGAATAATATAGAGGGTTTTTTTATTTCCTGGAATTAGTTAATTAATGTATGTTCATGTTAGCTGAAATTACTTTTACTGTCATTCTCTCTGGCCTCTGCCATCCTTGTCTATGCTACCATCGGCCCCTGCTGAATGCATGACCAAATTACATAATATCTTAAGTTTTTTATTATTAACGGTCGTGATTTACTAGTTTTAGATGGATTTACTAATTCTTGATATGTTTGCTTCATAATAGTAAAATGATATTAATATGTTTGGTATAGGGGGAAATCTACTATTGTATCTGGGTGCTTTTCCATTTCACTGCTATTTTTTTCTTGTTTACTGATTTTTTACGATATGTATTTTAATGTACGTGTTGTCCTGTATGTTCATGAGATTATTGTATATTTGTTTTTTACTATATGTTCACGTTGTATGTTCTATGATCTTCCTGAGATTACCGTATCTTCTTGATCTTAAAAAATGCTTATTACTTGATTTTTACTAATTTATATTTTTTATTATATATTTTTAGCTATAATATCCATAAATATTGATGGAGTTTTTACAGCCAGATGTAAACCCGACGCTAACCCTCTTCCCTTTTCCCCGAACTGAATGAAAGTTCGGGATAGGTCAATAATGAAAGTTATATTTTTATTAATACCGTTAGTAGAGAGGTACAAGGACCTTTATAGCCTACGAAAGAAAGAGTGCCGAATGTGGGCGATGGCGAGGGCATTGGGGTTGAGTGGGGTGTCATTGCTGAAGAAGTGGATTGGGAGGAGGGCAATGTCGAAGAAGGGTTTAATGCGCTGCTGGAGGCGCTGGTTGAATTCAAAGAGTTCCAGTCTGCTTTGGAGTGCTTCCACTTGATTACGGTGGTGGGATATGAGCTGCAGGAGTCGACATTTAGGGGATTTTGGTGAATGGGTTTTAGGCAGGCGGGCGGGCGGAAGGGGCTTTCCGATGTCGTTCGGCAGGAAGCGGAGAAGTACTTCGGGGAGAGTATAGATTTTTCAATGGAGAAAGAAGAAGCCAATTTGTCCTCTTGAGGTAGTTTCTTTAAGATTAATACCTTTAATTGTGGAGAAAGGAAGGTGTTGTGTTCTGCATTTTAAATTCACCCAGTTTTGCTTTTTAGGGAAGAAAATTAATCAGATTACCTAACTTAATCTCTATATTGCCTACTGGAGCCTGGTTTCCTTGCTAGTCATTGGAATTTAGATCTTTAACTGAAATTACATGTCCGTTCAGGTTGTGCCTTTGCTATGCTACATTTTTGTATGCTCGACTGTTCAATGTTTTGTACAATAATCTAGTGCCTTTTTCATGAAACCGAGAAGCTATATAAATAGCAGTGCATCTCTCCACTTCTTTTAGATCATTTATTTGTTCAAGCTGATTGAAGTTCCGTAATTGTATCTTGGTTTCTCATTTTTTTGTGTTATCAAAAGTAAGAATTCGCTAAAACATCCATGATCACTCAGATACCAAAAACCAGAACAAAGGGGAAATCACAGGATATTTGACTCTGTGGACTTGTTTATTATTTATTTAGAACACTTAGGGTTCCATGATGTGGCGTGTTCGTGGTTGATCATGTTTCATGTAGTGGAACTGTTCAGCGCGTTTTGGCTTAATCCTTCACAAAAATATAGCTGTAAAACTCGATTCTACATATTGTAACATTTTGTAAGTCCCTGATACAAGTGAGCCCTTCAGGTCTATGCCTATCTCCATCAAATCTTTTGGTTTATAAGCAAGTTATATAATTCAAATAACAAAGCCTCTGATTTTCCTCTTCTGGTTACACAATACTGCAGGAAGTAATCATGGAATTACATATTAGACCTCCAAGGTTCATATTCTGTTAGGTGCATACTCTTCAATTAATAACAGGAGCCATTGCAGATTTACTCTGAGTTTTGTTGAATTTGTTGTTATGCATTCCTGGTATGAAATTATGTAATGTGCCAATATCTTTTTCATTTTCTAGACAGGACCTTTATGTTGAGATGATTTAAGCTGTTACAATCGGATGCTTAATGGCACTTAGCTTGGTTCATAGAGATGTGTAAGCGATTTGATTGAACATTGTAACTAGATGGCTGTTTCTAACTTTGGAAGCATAATTTATATTTTTCTTATAATGGAGAGTTTCTTTTCAACTTTTTGATTCTGAAAGAATATTGGGATTAGGAAACAATATAAAATCTTTAGAACTCAACACCATTAAATCAGTCGCCTCAGAATTTTCCAGGTTAGGAATCTGCCACAAATCAAGAAAGATAAGTTATTAAGAGCTTGATTTGCCTTGCTTTTTTATATCTTAATCATTTGCTAACATTTATGTTATAGGTAATAGGTTTTTAATGTTTAGAGATACAGGGGATCTTCTGAATAAGTTCAAATCAATTTTTTAATGTTATGTTATTGATTCATGATTTCTGATATAATACGAGAAGGGTATTGGTCATGTCTGGATGTCCAATCCGGTCAAGTGCGGTATGTTCCTATTTAAAGAGACTTCACAACAAATACTAACCAATTCATGTTAATCTTGTTCCCGTGAATTCATTTTACATACCTAGATTCTATTAGAAAGGACAATTTTTGCTATTCTTTCATTTTGTACCTTTTTTTTTGGAAGTTGATCTCTGTATTAGTTTGTCTGCTACTCTTAAATTATATGGTTCCATGACCAGCGGTACATCATTCATCTAGCTTCCTTCAAAACCAATAGTGTTTATCTCAAAATGAAAGAATATATTTGTAACTTTGATTACAAGGCAGTCAAAAAACAGTGGATATGTCAGATCATTAGTACAATAAAACGATCATCAGTGGATGTTTCATATACATATGGTAGAACTACTGAACTAGCTGAATCGAATTTTACTGGAGAAATGTTTCTCCGCTGCTACTAAATTTGTGGCTGGCCCCACAAGAGTGCGCTTTCTATCACAGCATTCTCCTCCTCCATGTGAAAAGCAGGAGACCCAGCTACAGAACAGACTTGCTTTCTTGTCCTTCACATGCTTCAATCCTCTAGATACTTTCTCGAAAAATAAATCTCGGGCACAAAATGCTGATTCTGCAGAGGCAAAATCAGCTTCGCTAAACAAATGCAGGGAGGTTGTGTTGTTTGAGTGTTCACTGGAAGTTTATTAGATGACTTCCCTTGATGAGCAAGGTTGTGTTCAACTGACTTTTTTCTATGAGTGCGTCAAAGGACCTTGGGGTCTTACTTTTGACTGGTTTTGTAGTTGAAGTTGTCCAATCCAGTCTTCGCGAGAACATTTCTACGAGTGTCTGCATTGGTGTTCTTCAAGTCCTAAATGGAGAAAACAAAACTAATGTGAAGTAACACTGACGTATCTACTCAGTAGTCAGGACCACCAATGAGTCTCAACAAGAATTTGTTCTGTCCCAACAAAGTTGTACCCCAAGCGCCATGCTTAATTCCTCGTGGAATGAGAATTGCTTCAATAGCCTTCTCTGTAAAGCCACTCAAAGCTTCAGGATGGAACCACGGGTGGGCACTATAAGATGCAACCAGTGGAATGGAAATACTTCCAGACTTCGATTTAATACAAAATTTGTAACTACTCTTGTTTGTATCGATAAATTTATACGAGGACATTTTCGTTTTAACAGTCATGTGACGGCTTAAATTAGGATATGTTGGACAATTTACCTCTCATTTTCGTGCATATACGCTCCAAGCTGACAATTACTTTGTAATTAGCTAATTTGCTTAATTTTGTTGCCAATAACATACTACAGCTGATATGATCGCTATGCAACTAGTATAGAACAATACTAGTTGTGGGCACCTTTGAGGTTGCAGGAGATGCAGTTAAGCAGTGAAACAAGCATAGATGGTGTTAGGATGAATGTTCTTACAAAAAGTCCCAAAATATATAAAATGTAAATTACAGGTAATGGGGCCCCTAGTCAACGTGGTTATGGAGTGAGGGCTGTAACAACCACCAAGAAGAAGAAGAAGAAGAATCAACCATGCCGCAGACCGGCAAGGTAGAGATGGGAATGTGTGTGAGGAACACCACAATGCCCCTAGCCAATAATGTAAGCACAGCGGACTACGAGTTCTAGTATTTGATTAGCAAACTATACTACGAAAGCGATTTTGAACATAAACACAATCACACAAGCATGCAAACAACTTTTTACATGGAAACCCAATCGGACAAAAAGCACGCAACCGTTACAGGCCAATCAAACCAATGCACTAGGATCTTGCTTTTGAATGTACACAACATAAGTACCGTCTGACACTCCTCTCAACTCCCAACTGCTCTTCCTGACGCTTCTACCACTTATCCTTCACCCGATCTGTGCACTCTTCTCTTCTCTTCTTCTCGCTCCAAGTTTCATCAACATATGCTCTTGACCAATTCCCTCTGCAACAAAGCTTCCGGTGCGTGTTCGTGATGATTATGCTTTTGTTCACTCGAAGTATGGCCTCTTGTTCACTCGAAGTACTGCCTCTTTTTTACGTAAAGCACTTTCCAAGCGATCATAAAGAGGCACCGGTGCGTCGGAATTTCTCCAAGGATCTTGTACAAAGGATCACCATTCTGAATGATCGCAAAGTGCCACAAGAAATTCTAATATCCTTTTCAATGTAATCTTAACCCTGCTTAAGCTAACTCATATTCTTCACTCCAAAATCAATTTCTTTAAATCTAAGTGAATGTGTGCGTGTTCATAAACCTGATTTTAGTCTATGACGGATTTTTTCCATATTACATGGCGCCAACTTTCATATTCCCATATTACCTGGTTTTTCCCGTGAAATCTCATATGACCTGGAGTCTGGACTTGAAGTACCTGAAATGCCCTTCTTCTGTTTTTTCCTGCTAATACTATGCGAAGAGGCGTGTTGTGTACAACACGAAAAAATACAAGGGTTCTCCGGCGATTTCCATCGGCGACTTCACCGGCGATCGGCGAGTTTGAGCGGCGATTCAACCGGCGACCCCTGCGGATTCGGACGAGCCCATTCGCGTCCCCCATCTCGATTTGGAGCTGCCCCCTGCTGGATTTCGACGACATGACTAAGGGAGAGTGCACAAAGGCGGCAATTTGAAGCGTATACGTCGGTATTTCGGAACTTTAACGTTCTGAGTTTCCCCCGTGGCTCCCTCCGCGTGCATGCAATCGGCGGATTGACCGATTGAGCTTCAATTGATGGCGAGGAAGAGTGTGAAAGGCGCCTGCGAGGAAATACACACAAACAGACAACTAAACCGCGGTAAGTTACAACAATCCTTACTGATTTCAGTTTCATAAGGTCCGACATTTGGATTTTAAATTTTTACTATGAACTATAAAGTCGTGTCTATAGAAGACATGACTTCCTATTTAGTCGTGTACGTGACAACACGACTTTTATATTTTTGTGTTTCATCGACATGACTTTTCTATTGACCATTCTACCTCTCTCCTTGCAGATGGATAAAAAAAGAGATGAGTCTATGGAGGAAATACAATCGGAAGAGGAGGAGGATCAGGATTTTGTCTTGGCACCTCGACAGCGAAATCAGAGGGGCAGGAAGAGGAAGGCTCCGATAGACCGACCAGTAAAGAGAACATACAATGCGTGATCAGCGCTTTAGACGTTTTGTCAACTGAGAGCGATGAAAAAATGTGCGGCCCTCATACAACGTCACCAAAGATGTGCCCAACTCATCAAAGATGCTGGTTTCGCTGTCATTTTTGAAGGTGAGGACGTAGTTGTATCTCGGAACCTCCTCGACCATTTGGTTAGGTACTGGGATGAGTCGATGAAGGTCTTCAATATCAAGGGCAGGACGCTACATTTCACAAAGCAAGAAGTTGCTCTTATCACCGGATTGCCCGTAAAGGGCGAAACAGTTGAGGTCCTCCCCTCCTTGATAGGCCGACCGGAAGGTCAATTCTTTAGAAAGTACTTCGTCGCGAGGAGAGCGGATATTCCACACATTGAGAAAATCATAGACAAACTTAGCGCGAGCGAACTGAACATGGAAGAGAAGGACATGGCGAGGATGATCATCTGCCTCCTCTTCTGCACGGTGCTGTTTCGACACAGCACTAGAGCGGTTCATCCCTGTTTGTACCGTTACATTGACGACCTCCCAAGATTGAGCTCATACAATTGGGCTCGGGCTATGCATAACATGTTGGTTTCTAGTATAACCCACACCAGCAGACTAGTGGGTGCGAGATCTCAAGGAGGGTGCCTGGGCGGTGGATACCTAAACGGCGCCGCATATGTCCTTTAGGTATGTAGCATTCATAGTCTTCGAAAGGCAAACATGTCTTATGCAATACCACTTTATTTATAGTCGTGTCTTATGCAACACGACTATATTTATAGTTGTGTAGTATGCAACACGACTAGGTATATAGTCGTGTTGTATAAGACACGACCATAGTTCTATTCATGTACTATTATAGTCGACTATAATAGTACACGTCTTGCCTGTAACCGCGCCTTTTAAAAATGTTTTCATCTGTTTAATATGCAGATTTGGTTTTTTGAGCACACGACAATCTTCCATCCTGTCGTGGGCCCTACCAGTCCACGGGCCAAAAGGTGGCCAGGAACTGGGGCCCTCATTACAGAGGTGAAGAAGGGTGCCCAGAAGAAGCACCGTATGACAGACTATCGGACGGGAGTGTTCCATAATCTCGAAGTATGGGATGAACTCGTCGACATAATCAGCCCCATGGCTGGAGTGGCATCTCTCCATGCTTTGTCAACCTCAGTGGCCCCTCCTCAGCGATGGCAGAGGCCAGAAATGAAGAGGACTCCCAACCAACCTCCACCCCCTTCCTCAAGGATGGCTGCCTAGTCCACTGCAACTTCAATGGGGCGATTGGAGGGTGCGCTTCAGGGCATACAGTCACTAATTGAGATAGCTCTATCTTCGTATGAGGAGATGGAAAGGAGTGTCAGACCTCTGCGAGAGGTTCTCCACTCTATGAAGGCATCTGCTTCCTCAGCGTCAATGCTGTTAGAGGGTCAGATCTTTGAGCATCCCAAGCAGGAGAAGACTGAAGAGCCGACGAAGGAGCCAAAGAAGCGGCCCGCGATTCATTGAAATGGGGTAAAGGTAAGTTGTTTCCTGCGACACGACTATGTAGTTTATCGTGTTTCATGCAACACGACTATGTAGTTTATCGTGTTTCTACTGACACGAATAAATAAAATGTCATTTTAGCTCCCATCAAATGCGCGAATGAGGAAGACAAGATTCAACAGGCTACAAAGAGGTCCTCCGCCAAGTTGTTTTTGAAGAAGCTCTAACCAGAATTCAACGAACATATGGAGCATGCAGAAGTCGAGTCACGTCTGACATACAGATGGGACCTATTCCTCCCTGGTCTAGTGGTAAGGAAGAGAATGAGGACTGTCTCCTCAAGGGAATTGCAGAGGATTAGGGAACATGACCATATACAGAGAATGGTGGAGGAGCAGGAAAGAAGGACTACGTCCCGTCAGCCGAAAGCCGACTCCGAAGAAACAATATCCGATCGACAAGCGACCTCTATCATCGATGAGGTCATCTCTTCCTTACAGCAGTTGGATATCCAAACCGTCAAGGAGGAGGTGAAGGAGGATGTGAAGAATGAGGATGTCCAGGAGGAGGAGGTGAAGGCTTATGTGAAGGAGGAGGAGTCGGAGGAGGCGAAGGAGGATGTGCTGGAGGAGGAGGTGAAGGACGACGAAGAGGCGAAGGCAGAGGAGAAGGAGGAGGTGGTGAAGGAAGAGGAGGCAAAGGATGAGAAGGTGAAGGACAATGAAGAGGCGAAGGAGGAGGAGGTGCCGGAGGCCACAGGCTTAACCGCATCCCAGCCTGTTGACGTCGATGTCCTCCGAACCCCTCAAAAGTGTAAGTTTATAATTGCACTCCCCGAAAACTATGCCGGTTTGGAGTTATGCTTCGACATTGGGGTATTGTTAGAGCGGGATAGAGTGGCAATAGATGGATGGATCGCCAATCCGAGGAAGGCTTATCCAATCGCAACGCTATGTGATGATGACTACGTATCCCTCCTACAAACAACAGAAATAAACACCAATGTACGTAAACCTATGTTTTCCTCTTTTACTTTTTCAAATATACGACTTTACGTTATGTCATGTATTCGAAGACACGACTTTATGCACGACTATTATGAAAGTCATATATAAAATAATCGACTTTTAATTAGAAGTGGTATATTGCCTTACTTCGACTGTTCTGACTCCTGTTGCTGTTTTGTATAGGTTATAGATTAGTTTCTAAGTCTATTTATGCAGCGCAATGAGAGAGACCGGATGAAGTATCCGTGGGCATTTTTTGGATGCCATGCATTCAAAAAGATATTCGACAACGTAAGTGTTCCCTGCATAAGGAGTGATAAGTTGTCATTCCACCATCGTTATCTGACTCTCTTGCAGTTTTGCAGGAGTACAAAGAAGGAGGAAATAATGCGAAATTGATAAATAAGCTTGGGAGGATGCTCGACGACTTGAACAGGAACATGTTCTACGCATTTTTCCCAATCTATACCGGCTCCCACTTCTGCCTCGTCTATCTACACTTCCCGCACGATGTATGGTGCTTCTACAACCCGTTGTCTGGCAGATCCCAGTTATACCTATATCACAGAAAAGCTGCTCATAAATTCACGCATTTCGTGAACGTTGTGATGGCAAGCAAGCTGGGGTGGTTGGGTTTGCTCAACTGGAAGATGACTCAGATCGCCAAAGCGCCCTGGCAAGAGAATTCAAAAGACTGTGGTATATTCATAATGATGTACGTCGCGCACTTGGCGTCCAATGTCAACCCACCGGAGTTTGATCAGTCCACAATTACACGATTCTGGTGCCCAATCATCGCTGCAACTATGATTCGCCGAGTTATTAACAGCGAGTTTGACGACGATTCCGGAAGAGTAAAAAAAGATGCCGTCACAGTTGCGGGTTTTTTGCGGATTCTGGATAAAGACTAAATTCAAATTCATTTTGTTCACATTCTTTTATTGTACAAAGATTCTTTGGTGTACATACAGTACTCTTTCAATTAATTCGAATTCATTTTTGACACATGCTTGCCTTAGACAAAATTTCGCAAGAGAATTCGTCCCTCATGCAACACAACTACGTATATACACGTCTCTCATGCAACACGACTTTATATATAGCCGCGTACTACACGACACGACTTTGTAAATAGTCGTGTTTCACAATACACGACGGTATAGATAGTCGTGTACTACAATGGAAATACACGTATGATGCATTGAAAGATTTTTTTTTCATTTCTGATTCTTTTTCTTTACAGGCGTATATTTCGGTATAAGCTAATATGCATTATACAAGAATTTGACTACATCCTAAGTGAAGAATGGTGGGGGCTTAGGTAAGCCGGAGCGGCATATATGCGATATCTCGTTTGTAGTCAATTTGCCTTGTTGCGGAAGGCTATTGGTGCACCTTTTACGGTTGTGACCAACTTGCCGACAATTCCCACATTTCGAACTTGTCCTTGCAGGTGGCTCCGGCTGTGACTCAATTCTCTTTGTCTTTCTCCTGCCCTTCTTTAGAGCTTCAAGCATGGGTGGTTCACATTCAAATAAAACCCTGTAATTCCCCCACTGACTTCTGTCTAAAGTAGGAAACACTACTTCTTCGTATGTGGTGCGGTACATACTTGCGTAGTACTACTTCTCACAATATTCTACCGGTTCCAAACTCTTCTCATCAATACATGCCATGGAGTGCTTGCATGGAAGTCCCATGCTCTAGAAGAAGCCACATGTGCAGGCTCTATTCGTAAGGTCAACAACATCCTGATGTGAAAACATGAACAACATCAGTGTCTTCGAAGGATACTCATGTCGTCGAAGACACGACTGTATGACTACTCGTGTCTTCGATAACACGACTTTGTGTATAGTTGTCTCTTACAAAAAACGAATTTATGCTTACCACATGGAATAAAGATGTCACTTCAAACTGCCGTAATGATAGCGGTTGAACTCGAACTGTTCCAGCACTCTGATTCCTCATCTGATTGATATGATTCGGTGCATACTTTATTAATAGAGTCGGTAGCCCTTCTGCTTCCATTCGGCGTCTTTGAAAATGGACGCTTGTGGTCGCCCACGTTTGCTCAATCAACCGAGTTATTGGCCAAAACCTAGCCTTCAGAAGCATATTATTTACACTTTCTGCCACGTTTTACGTGAGAGTGCCGTACCTTTTACCCAGATATTCTACGTTAGCCCAATGTGTTTTCTGAATATTGTCAACATATTTCCAGGCCGCCTCATTGTGTTCCTTCATCTTCTCCATGGTTTCATCGAATTCTAGTCTCTTGAAGCATTTTGCAGCTCGGAATAGAAGTTCCTTCAGGTACTTATCCTTCCAAGTATTAAGCATATTTGCGGCCATATGCCTTAGGCAAAACCCATGGTGAGCCTCGGGAAAGACATCGGCGACTGCTCTCAAAAGGCCCTTCTGTCTATCAGAGACAATAGTGTCCAGAGAGGCCGGGGGGTCCGTAAAGATAAAACATTTTAGTAAGGTGAGGAACCACGTCCTGTACAAGTGAGAGAAAAAGCATATTAAACATAGAATGCTTTAGGTTGTTCGAAGGTCGTGTATAAAAAACACGACTGTATGAGTAGTCGTGTTTTCGAAGACATGAATGTGTGCCCAGTTGTGTCGTCCAGAACACGACTATCAGAATAGTCGTGTTTCCTGCGTCTATACTTACCAAGTTTTGATATTCTCTTTATCGACAATTGCATATGAAAGACACATTAATTGTTGATTGACGTCGACTGCTGTAGCAACCAATAATACTCCAGGGTACTTTCCTTTTTGGAATGTTCCATCAAGAGTGAGCAACGGTCTCAGTGTTCTTCGGAATGCTCTTGCGACCGGGCCAAACATTCAAAACACATGTCTGAAGTCGTAGGCAGCTAACTCAATTTCAATTTCAGGTATATCAGCTGATCTTTCTATCACTGCATGTGTACCTGTGTTAGACCGCTCTAATTCCCTTCCGTAATATGGCAAAATGCGATATGCGTCTTCAGGGTTGCCATCGATCAATCGGATCAATTCCTCTTTCTCCCTCCATGCCCTTTTATATTGGACTATCACACCCCAATGCTTTTCAATGTATTGTTGGATATTTGAGATTTTTATGGAGTTTGAATCCTTATGGAGGCCATGACACTTCCTTGCAATCCAGAGGTGAGAAGCCAATGGATGATCTTTCGAACTTACAGAAGTGTCACATGTATGCCGTTCTTCCCTCCTTGTCACGCTGACTCCGTCACGTCTGTTCGACGCCCGAATGTACCACTTGCACCCCAAAACCTTGCACATTGCAGCAAATGTGTCCTTGCTCTCATCCGCCACTTTGAACATGAACTTCCTCTTGATTGCTAGATCAGTCAGAACTATCTTGAACTGCTTGACGCTTTCAAACCTAGCCCCTAAGGTAAGTTGTGCCTCGTAGTCTTCTGCTTGCAAACTTCCGGTCAACATCGTCTCCTCTTCACAATGTTTTGAAGGACCGGTCTGTGCAGAATAGGTACCCCAATCCTAACCACCATCACCCTCAATATTGAGGTACTCATCATCCTCCGACGCGACAGATTTCCCTTTACATGTGTCTCCTCCTGTGGGAACTCTAGAAGTAGATGTTCCCATGTGGTCCGCCTGGCTAAAATGTGGTACTGTAAGAGGCTCATCCCACTCATCTGCAAACCACGGTAATTCATCTTCATCCAACAATTCTTATTCATCTGGACTGGAATCTTCATCTTCATCTTCAGCTTCAGCTTCTTCTCCATCTCCTAATCTGCGTGAAAAAAGATGTATGAATGGACTTGAGAACACGATAGCACGTAGTCAAGTCGTGTCTTATGCAACACGAATTCATTTATAGTCGTGTATTATGGAACACAACTATGTATATAGTTGTGTTGCATAAGACACGACAAAATTTTTAGTCGTGTACTATTGTAGTCGACTATAATAGCACATGACTTGCTTGTATCCGTGCCTCAGAAGTCTCACCTCGCAGCCTCAAATGAGTAATCTTCATCTCTTCCTCCTTCGACTGCTGATGCGGGTGTCTTATTGCCCCGTCTCTGGCGGTGTCTTATTGGCCGGCCTCACTTCTGCCTCTGGTAGCCTCTCCTCCTCCTTATTTGCATTGGCATTCATTTCCTTATTGAGAGTCGAAGTCTCCATGTTATTGCCCGTAGAAGTCCACTCCACGTACAGGTGGAGTAGTCCATTTGTGCCTTCCTTGCTCTTGTCAAGTATAAATATTGACTCCAGGTCTTTATCGTCTTCAAGGAGGTATGGGGTTTCAGAGTCAACACGATATGACAAAGTTAATGTACCAGATGTAGACTTCAGCGGTAATCTTTCTTCCACTTACTGCAACAGTTCCAGGTACTTTACTCGTGTATCTATAGGCAGGAGTTTCCGTTTCCCGCCCACGTACTTATCAGAATTTGTAAAAACTCCATCATAGTGTAAGGAAACAACTATCTTCTCCATCCGTACCTGCCAATAAAATACCGAAATAAGTTAAAAAATCGTCACACACGATAAATTGAAACCCGTATATGAGTGAAAAGCAACGTCTATGAGTCGTGTTTCATAAAACACGACTATTGTTACAGTCGTGTTGTCGAAGACACGACTGTAACAATAGTTGAAAACTTGCCAAGTTTTCAACATTCTTCTCTGGAACCAACTTTCATGATAAAAATCGTCGTATTTGAACTTCAGCTTCGGGTTTTTTTTGTACGCTGCCTCCGTTGAAGTTGTTTTCCAATACCCGGTCTTTCCCGCTCATTTTCCCGTTTTTTGCCACGAAGATGACCTTTTCGGAGTTCGACAGCACCGGCGATGATGTGGGCGGAGACGCTGGACGGAACGCCTTCTTCTCCGACTAACGCGAGCTTCTCCGGGTACCCCCTCAGATTCCAGGTAATGTGGAAAAACGGAGAGTGTGGGTGCTTATACCTAAACCTAAGGGCATTTTCGATACTTTTTGGGTCATATGGAAGAAAGTAAATGATTCCGGGTAATATAAGAAAGCCATAGTTGGCGTCAGGTCATATGTAAAGACCTCTTCTATGACACTAGAAACACTTTAGTTTTCACCTTAAAGCTTTATAACATTTATAACTGCTTTTTTCTTCAAGTCAATAGATTCCGGAAACCAACTCGACTTATCACCTATCTACTCAATTTTCTAGGCTTAAATACAGACAAATTTGACATAGTTTTGGTACGAAAATTAGGAAATTATATTTTGCACTCACTTGGTGGAGAAGGAAGGTGCCACAGTAGAATCCTAGCCAGTTGGGACCCTGGAGAGTATCAACAAAGTACTTCGTTCTTTTTTTTTTCAGGTACAAAAGCAAAGTACTTAAGATTGGCCACATCCTTTTACTTTTCTTCAATGATCCAAGTCAGGCCCCGATGGGCTAGATTGCCGATTTAAGCGGCCAAGTTTATTAGCTTGACTAGGTTTGGACTGAATACCCTTGGCTGTGAAGCACATGAGGAATTGAAGCACACAAAAATGGCTATCACTCCCAAGACCACAAAATCACCTCAAAGCTTCATCCCTTTTCTTCATGAATACTGTCTCAGTCCCTCAATTGTTGTTTGAACGACTATGTAGCCATTCATTCATTCATATTACTACTTGCCTTCATTCAATTTGATGTGTTTTTGCATGATCCATGATCCATGGTTTAGTTTTAAGCATTTTTCTGATGTGTTCTAGTAGTGTTAGTCATTCCTTTATGTTATTTAGCCTATTTATATTGCTGGCTCTAGGCCTAGTCTAGGGGAGTAGCCCAATCTATTAAGTATTATGTAAGAAGGCCCTCAGGCCCAGTTTAGGGGAATAGACCAGGCCCATGACGTGAGAGAGTATGTAAAGGGCTTATGCCCTCTTTGAATGATTATGCAAGTGTTTACCCTAATCTCATCTCTTCTCCTGCTTCACCCCCGTCGTCCTTCCCTGTCAGAGCCGCTGCCTGGCCTGCAAAGAACTTCCTTCCTCCATTCGTCTTCTCTATTCTCCTCCATATTCTCCTCATCACCCATGGGAGATGACCTTCGTGAGTTTATGGCCGCATCCATGACTCGCCAGGACCAACTAATTCAAGTCATTCTATAGGGGCAACAACAATATCACAAGGACATGATGCTGTTCCGCGAGTCACTCGACCGGCTCTCCTTGGCCACGGCAGTCCCCCTCATGCCAATCGACCAGACAAGGGGCTTATTCCACCTCCATTGAGTGGTCCCTTCTCATGATCACCGTTGTCGGGCCGGCAGCAAGACCCAACCACCATATTGTTTGGCTCACTGACGGTAGCCAGGGGGCAATCCTCCATGGGTGCCGGTGTAACAGGCATGCAAGGTGTTCGACACAATGCCTCTTCAATTCCCTTCATCCAAACGCATGTCAGCCTGGCGGGCCCAGGAGACAAGGAACGCGAATTGGACTGCCCGGCCAACCAGGCTAATCCCAGTTGGACCAACAATGGGCACTTGTGAGAAGAGCGCCATGGCCACAGGCCGATAGCAGAAACACGTCTGGCGCAATTTCAGTTCCCCAAATACTCCGGAGAAGATAACCAAGTGGATTGGCTTTACTAGGCCGAAAAGTTTTTCCGGTACCAAGATACACAGAGTGATGAGGACAAACTTATGGTAACTTCCTTCCACCTTACCAGCGATGCATTAATTTGGTACCAATACTTTGAGGGGGAGCATCCCGGTCATTCATGGCAACATTTCACTCGTGAATTATGCATTCAATTCGGGCCTACATAGTACGCCGATTTTAATGAGCTCATCAGCTCATTGCGTCAAACATCCACTGTGCGTGCATACCAAATGGACTTCATGCGTATCGCCAATTGTTTTCCTTATTGGACTCAAGAAGCTCTAGTGGGTAAGTTTATGCATGGCGTGAAGTTGGAGATCTCGGATGCCATCCGTCATTACCCGCTCATGTTCATGGCTGAAGTAATTAAACATGCGCGGATTGCTGAGGAATGCCTTAATCGTCAACGACAGACATGGCGCCCCCCTTCGAGACCATCCTTGCCGTCATCTTCCCATGCAGCCCCGACTGACTCACATGTTCCTCCAGCTTCTCAGCCACCCATCTGCCGCCTGATGCAAGCACAAATGGAGGAGCGGCATTCCAAGGGCCTCTGCTTCAATTGTGATGAACGCTATGTTCTGGGTCATCGCTGCAAAACCCGCGCCCTCCTTGCCTTGGAAGGCGGCTAGGATGAATGCCCCGAGGAAGATGATGGGACTGGCTCTTCACCACCTCCTCCACTGTAGAGCCCGCCGGAGATTTCTTTCCATGCATTTTTGAGAGAGTATATGCCTCAGACCATGCACATTCATGGCATCATCAAGAGGCAACAAGTGTCCGTCCTGATTGACTCGTTCAACATCCACAATTTTATCAACGAGAAGGTTGCTACGAGGTTGGGATGTTCGTTGCATTCCTCGTCCCCTTTCGATGTTCGCATTAGTGATGGTTCGAACCTTCGTAGCGCTGGCATGTGTCCGCGGGTGGAGCTGACCATTTAAGGGCACTCCTTCCTCTTGGAACTTTATTTACTACCTACACACGGGGCTGATGTGGTCCTAGGGGTGTGTTGTGTCCCGGCATGGGACACGAACAGGGCCAGGTATCATGGCCGGAGAAAGGGAGGAAGACAAGAGAAAAGGTAAAGGAAAAGTAGTTTCTTTATTGCATAAACCTTACAAGAGGAGGAAGACCTCTTTATAAAGAAAAGGGATGGTGTTGAGCCCTAGGGGCACGCACCATCAGTTTAGCCTAATGGGCCCTAATTACCCACTAACTACGTCATTACAACCCATAACGTATTCAGTTACCCAAATGGGCCTGATTATAAGATATATGGCTTCTATTAAAAAGGAAAGCAAACTTATCCTAATCAAATATAGCCCAAGAGATATCCCAGCGTGATGTCCATACGTGCTGACGTCCTGGGCCTGACGTTCACAACAATCCACCACGCTTCCGCTTCTGCCTTGTCCTCAAGGCAGCCAAGTAGTAAACGTTTCATAAACGGTACGAAAACGGCTGGACTTGCTTTAGCAGGCACTATAGCTACCAAATCGACATTGGCAAAGTTCACAAAGCGGCTGGACTTGCCTCCCGCATAGGAGGATGGCCCCTGGAAAATGAAATCATAGTAGATCATGGTGGGGGCGATAATGTAGTAACCTCGGAGGGCTTGCACATGGGCCCAAAGGAGCAATCATAGTAGGCGCAACAGCTGCATAATGGCGGCTCCAGAACATGTCCTAAGTTGGAACCATGACTTCTCCGAACTAGAGACTATTGAAAGAAATAGCTGCTACGTGCATAGTTTGAGATGATTGATTTCTTGGCATGAAATCATCTGATGCTCTAGTAACAACACTTCTTTGGGAGTGATAAATTGAATCAATGTTGTGGGCCATGCAGCAATTTATGCTGTTGTCTTGAAATTTTTTGGACACAGATTTCTCAATTGCCTTGTGGAACTGTTTTGCTACTGATACACGGCCACCGCCGGCTGAGCCAATTGTCTCCAATATATTTTGTACATTCACTTTTACCCCATATTTCAGTAATGCAATCCATTGATAATTCCCTCAAATGTGAAAGACTTCCAGGGAACTGAGTTGGGTAGAACAACCGAGGATTGTACTTCTTAATCCCAGGCGCATCTGGATGAAGTGCTCCCCAATATCCCCTTATTGCATGCCACATATAAGCATATTTCAAGTCAAAAGTGTTCTTTATATGTGACACAAATTCTTTCAGGTCTTTAGCCATCTCATTTCTTCTAAACTTGAGTTCTCTTTGAGGCTGACAAGCCGGCCTCCAAACAGGGATCCTTCAACACTTGGTTCCCCTTCCTTCAAGAAATCATTCTCTATATCTTGCCATCCATCTTCGATGATCAGAAACATTGCAGGTGTACCTCCTTCAGATAAGCTAGTTATGCATCATGATAAAAAACATCCCATGTAAACCAACCAAACCAGTCTAGCATTCCTGGCATCTGTTTGGACTCTCGGAATGTGGATGTACCCTTATGTTTCTCCAAAATTTTCATATATTGCTTCAGTACATCAAATGGATTGTCCCCATAGTTAACAAATACTGCTTCTGGAATTTGTGATGCTGCTAGCATAGGATCGCCACTTTCAATGCAAAATTCTAGCTGATTTAGTGAATCTCCTTGTAAACTGCTTCTAGATGCACCATCTATTATAGGCGGGAACAGGATATACCATGGAGAATTGTTAGACTCAGACTGTATTCCATCATCAATGGGCAACTTTGTTGTTGCTTCTACGAATAAAAGTTGTGTCTCAATAGAAATGTCACTAGCAGACTTTCCCATGCGAGGCAGTATCGACATAATTGTAACACCATTCGGCTTCAAACTAGAACCCGATATTATCTGGCGGAACATGGTCAAGCTCTCCCCACCAGACCCACATTGGGCCAGTACAGAAATTACAGAATTCCATGCTGCCAAGTCTTTAATTGGAATTTCATCAAACAATTAGAGTGTTGCATCACGCAGCCCAGATTTGGCATAACGTGAAACCAATTGATCGCCCAGAAAGCCATTAGAATAGAGTGTGGATCGGACGATATGTGCATGGACTTTTTGGAGATCAAGATCCGAGAAAGATAAGTTTTTGGAAGGAAGGACATACTCGAAGGGCTCATAATCCTCGGATGCATTGGCCGTGTTGTCGGAATCGTAGAGGAACTTCCCCATTATGGATTATACCAGCCACCCATGGCTCTCTCGTTGGTCGAGCGGTGGAGCACCGGGGAAGAGGGCGGACTTGTGGAGGCCGAGATGGGCGATGCCAAGGCGGCAGAAGCCCTTGGATCGGAGCGGCTTGCAGATGGTGGCACCGGCTCCAAGGGTTGGGATCATGGACCGGACGACAGGAAATGTAGAGGCGACGGTGGAGGAGCGGGCATGTCCAACAGGGAGGTTTGTACCTCGGTGGTCACGACGGCCCCGAGGAAGGCATCACAAAGGGAGGCTCCCGGTGCTGTGGATGAATCAACTTCCTGATCTTCTGCCATCAAGTTGTTATCTTTGGAAACAACCAGATCACCCATTTCCATCGGTTTCAGCGTCTCCAACGGCTTTGGTGTGGTGACGACTCCATCATCAATGTCGCCATCAGCAAGGTCGTCCTCCTGATGCAGGAAGGAGACCATCAGCTGGACGGAAAGGCATGGTATCGATGACGCGGGGGTCGACGGCAATAGGACTGGTGACGGTGTCATCGAGGGTCGATTGCGATGGTTGGGGCTTTGGAAGAGGAGGGGAAGGATTGCTACCCCAACAGGGCATGCCCAACGGATCTAAATATGGAGAGTCTACCCATTTTTCGGCTCGAACGATAGTGGCGATCTGAGGACAAGGCGCAGCCGGTGGAGCGGAGAAGCGACTATAATGGGTGTCGTCTGACGGCGACGGTGGCTATGGGTAGCCCCACTGCGGCTGGAACGGAGCGGGGGTCGACGAAGCCTGAATGGCAGCGATAGTGACGGTGGCCATTTGGCCCACGGAGATCCACTCAATCCAATCTAAGATTTCAGCACACAAGTCGAGCAGAGCGTTCCTCGTTCTGGCAGATCGGAACTGCTCTGATACCAATGTTGTGTCCCGGCATGGGACATGAACAAGGCCAGGTATCATGGCCGGAGAAAGGGAGGATGGCAAGAGAAAAGGTAAAGGGAAAGTAGTTTCTTTATTGCATAAACCTTACAAGAGGAGGAAGACCTCCTTATAAAGAAAAGGGATGGCGCTGAGCCCTAGGGGCGCGCGCCATCAGTCTAGCCTAATGGGCCCTAATTACCCACTAACTATGCCATTACAACCCATAACGTATGCAGTTACCCAAACGGGCCTGATTACAAGATATATGGCTTTTATTAAAAAGGAAAGCAAACTAAGCCTAATCAGATATAGCCCAGTGATCGTTTAAATATAAAACCCTTACAAGTTCACAATCCAATTGTACTACAGCGAGTATTGAAGGGTTGTCGAACCTCAGGGACGGATTAATATTTTACCAAATTCAAAAGAAAGCAGCAGTGTTGATTCTAGACTAAGAAAGCAATGAACTTTTAACTAAATTACTGGGTTTCAATCAATATGGAGAATATCAAGGCAAAGAATCCACCACTAGACATGCAATTACTACTCTCAACTATTATTACACGCAGATTGATATGATATGGTAATTCGTGTTCTTGATCAGACACACAAATTACTAATGAATTCACTAACATTCTTGATCGGACACGAAAGTTCATCTACTATTGTGTAATCAATCCTATCCTTGATCGGGAATAGAATCAATCCCAACTCTGTTATAATGTAATTAATCTTATCCTTGATCGGGCATAAAATCAATCACAATATCTATCTAATTCCATTCATAATCAATTAAGTCTATGATCAAGCACTCAAACGAATACTCATGAAATCGCATTAAGCATGAATCATAATCAACTTTATAAATTTAAACTATCAAGAGTAGCAATACACATCTAGGGCTTCATCTAGCCTTGAATAAAAGTTTAGTTACACATAGAAAGAAAGAAAATAGAAGTCTGTTTATGTAGATCCATCGTCATGAATCCTTCTTCTTCTTTGCTCCAAAAGACTCCTTCTCTTGCTCCTCTCTAGCCTCAAAAGGGACTCAAACCTCTATTCTCTGGTTGCCAAAACGTTCTCCCATAAGGCCTATTTATAAGAGTGAAGGAAAACCACGAAGTCCCCTTCCAAATCCGAGTCAGAATAGGTCTTATTTCAGTTTACCGCACACAGCGATCGATTGCTCCTTATTGCCGATCGATCGCTTTCCGATCGATCACAATTCCTTCGTTATTTTCCTCCGATCGATGCCATATGACTCCGATCGATCGCTATTACTGTCTTGCGTAAATAAAAAACTTCAGTAGATACGATCGATCGTTTTAGGTGCCAATCGATCGTTGCCTTCAGTAACACTGTTTTGCGGCTCAAGCGATCGATGGCGTTGAATGGCCGATCGATCGTAGTTACTGTTCATGAATTTTAAATGGCTATAACTTTATGCTCCGAACTCCAAATTGCACTTAGTTGGTGGCATTGGAAAGATGACTTCTTGAACTTTAATAGGAAGCAAAAATCAGTCCCATCAGATATGTTCACACGAAGTTATGATGATTTAACTATTAAAGTCTATTTTCACCTCATTTTTGTGTATTACTGTTGTTTCCTACAAAAAAAAAAAACTATATTAAAGTAGTAGTAATTCTAATCAAACAATAGCATAAACATAAGTTTAGGAGATAATAAAATACATATTTAATGTATAGATCACCCAACAGATATCCCAGCGTGATGTTCGTGCGTGTTGACGTCCTGGGCCTGACGTTCACAACAGGGTGCAGTGGCTCTGGGATCTTGGCGATGTCATTTGGAACTTTGAGGCCATGGGGATGCAGTTCTCTATTGGTGGCCATGTCATTCGGCTTTCTGGCGCAACTCCAGACCTGTTTACTGAACCATATACTCTCCCACCTCCTCGGTCCCATGACCATCATATTCCCATCATTCTCAGGGCTGCACCTGGAAATGTCCGGCCGTGCAGGTGCCCTCATATTCAAAAAGTTGAGATCGAAAAATTGGTTAAAGAGATGCTTGCTACAGGGATCATTAGGCAGAGCTCCAGGTTCTATTCTTCACCCGTCCTTCTAGTTCGGAAGAAGGACGGCTCATGGTATTTCTATGTGGATTATAGGGCTCTCAATGCCATTACACTCAAGGACAAATACCCAATTCCAGTGATCAAAGAGTTGTTGGATGAGATCGCTCATGCGCGGGTCTTCTCTAAATTGGACTTACGCGTTGGGTATCATCAGATCTGTATGCATTTAGATGATGTCCACAAAACGACCTTCTGCACTCATGATGGGCATTTTGAATTTCTGGTCATGCCTTTCGGCCAAACCAATGCACTGATTCACTTTCCAAGGTCTTATGAATGATATTTTTCAGGTTTTCCTATGCCGGTTTGTACTTGTATTCTTCGATGATATTCTAGTTTATAGCTCTTCCTAGGAGCAGCATCTCTAACATCTTCGCTCCGTATTTGAGGTACTCCAAGCATACTCCTCATTTATCAAACAATCCAAATGCTTTTTTGGTTTTTCTCAGGTTGACTATTTGGGACATATGATCAGTAATGGATAAGTGTCCACCGATCCATCTAAAGTGGCTGCTATGCTCAATTGGCCGGTACCAACATCTCTGAAAGCACTCTGTGGGTTCTTGGGCTTAACGGGATACTACCGCCGGTTTGTCGCCAACTATGGCTCACTTGCCACCCCCCTGACTAGCCTACTCAAACATGGTGCATTGCTTGGACGAATATTGCCCAGCAGGCTTTTTAGACTCTCAAGACTGCTATGTGTTCGGACCCTATCTTGGCTCTATCATACTTCTCTCGACCTTTGTGGTTGAAACTAATACTTCTGGCTACGTGATCTATACATGAAATATGCATTTTATTATCTCCTATACTTATGTTTATGCTAGTGTTTGATTAGAATAACTACTACTTTAATATAGTTTTTGGTTTTTGTAGGAAACAAGAGTAATACACAGAAATCAGGTGAAAAGTAACTCGAATGGTTAAATGATCATAACTTTGTATACCAATGTCTGATTAGACTGATTCAAGCTTCATGTTAAAATTTCAGAAGTCAGCTTTCCAACGCTACCAACTACGCATAATTCGGAGCAGAAAGTTATAGCCATTTGAAATTCATGAAAAGTAACCACGATCGATCGGCTATCAATGCGATCGATCGCCAGAGTCGCAAAAACAGTGTATTGAAGGAAACGATCAATCGGACCTCAAAACGATCGATCGTATCTACTGGAATTTTTTATCCGCGCAAGACAGTAACTACGATCGATCGGTATTATACGGCGTCGATCGCCAAAACGATCGATCGGAGGAAAATAACGAAGGAATAGCGATCGATCTGAGGACGAACGATCGGCAATACGGAATGATCGATCGCCATAAACAAAAATGCGAATTTGACCTATTTTGACTTGGATTTGGAAGGGGATTTTGTGGTTTCTCTTCAAACATATAAATAGGCCTTAAGGGAGAACGTTTTGGCTACTAGAGAACATACCTTGGAGGCTAGAGAGGAGCAAGAGAAGGAGTCTTTTGGAGCAAAGAGGAAAAATGATTCATGACGATGGATCTACATAAACAGGCTTCTCTTTTCTTTCTTTCTACGTGTAACTAAACTTTTATTCAAGGCTTGATGAAGTACTAGATGTGTATTGCTACTCTTGATAGTTTAATTTTATAAAGTTGATTATGATTCATGCTAATGCGATTTCATGAGTATTCTTTTGAGTGCTTGATCATCGACTTGATTGATTATGAATGGAATTAGATATTGTGATTGATTTTATACCCGATCAAGGATAAGATTAATTACATTATAATAGAGTTGTGATTGATTCTATGCCCGATCAAGGATAGGATTGATTACACAATAGTGGATGAACTTTCGAGTCCGATCAAGAACGTTAGTGAATTCATTAGTAATTCGTGTGTCCGATCAAGAACACGAATTACCATATCATGTTAACTTATGCTTAATAATAATTGAGAGTAGTAATTGCATGTCTAGTGGTGGATTCTTTGCCTTGATATTCTCCATATTGATTGAATCCCAGTAATTTAGTTAAAAGTTCATTGCTTTCTTAGTCTAGAATCAACACGGCTACTTTCTTTTGAATTTGGTAAAATATTAATCCGTCCGTGAGGTTCGAGAACCCTTTTATACTCACTGTAGTACAATTGCCTTGTGAACTTGCAAGGGTTTTATATTTAAACGATCACTACGGGCTCGGTGTCATTCTGTTGTAATACGGCCATTCAATGGCATTTTGGAGCAAGGCATTATCTGGACGGTCTTTGTCACTATCGGCGTATGAGAAGGAGATGTTAGCCATTGTCCATGTGGTGACCAAGTGGAGACCGTACTTATTGGGATGCCATTTTACTATCCGCACGGATCACCAACCGCTGAAATATTTCCTGGACCAGAGGATTGCCACCTAGTGCAACAGCGTTGGGTGACTAAATTACTCAGGTATGATTATGAGCCGGTTTATCAACGCGGTTCAGAGAATATAATCGTCGATGCTTTATCTCGTTAGTTCGAGGAGGCCACTAATTTTGGTATGTCCGCTCAACTATTTCCTTTCCTTGCTGATTTACAGAAAGCTTATCAGGAGGACCCTACGACGGTTTCCTTGATGGGTCGTCTTCAGGCCCAGTTCGCAGACGATCCATCTTTTGTCCTGAAAGACAGCATTATTTATTGGAAGGACCGGCTGTGGGTTCCTAATTGTGACAGCATTCATTCTACTATTTTGGCGCATTTTCACTCCATTCCTGTTGCGGGTCATGAAGGGTCTTTCTGGATTTACAAGCGTGTGTCTCAATGTTTTTTATGTCGCGGTATCAAACGAGCAGTTCAACATTTTGTAGCTGAATGTGAGGTTTGCCAACGGGCCAAAGCTTCAACTATATCCCCTTCGGGTCTTTTGCAGCCGTTGCCTATTCCGGAACAGGTCTGGGAGGACGTGTCCATGGATTTCATTGAAGCTCTACCAGTCGTTCAGCGAAAATCGGTGGTGATGGTTGTGGTCAACCGTCTTTCCAAATATGCTCACTTCTCAGCCTTGGGCCATCCCTATACGGCCAAAGTAGTAGCCGAGGTTTATGTACGGGACGTTGCCAAACTCCATGGGATGCCTCGCACCGTTGTTTCTGACTGTGATCGAGTGTTTGTCTCGCAGTTCTGGCAGGAGTTTTTCACTTTACAGGGCTCTCGCCTGCTCATGAGTTCAGCCTATCTCCCACAAACAAATGGCCGAATGGAAGTGGTTAACCGCTGCCTTGAGCAGTACTTATGTTGTTTTGCAGGTGAAAATTCTCGGCGTTGGTTACAATTCCTTCTGTGGGCTGAATGGTCTTACAACACCACCTTCCATACTTCTATGGGGTTTTCGCCTTTTCAAATTGTATATGGCTGGCCTCCTCCAACACTTCTTCATTATGTGCCGCAGCGTGCCTCTGTTAGTGATGTTGATTATGCCTTGCAAAACCGTGATGAAATCTTACGTCAATTGAAGCACAATCTGGTATTGGCGCAGAATCACATGAAACAGGTTTACGACAAGCGCCACTTAGACCATGAATTCCAAGTCGGCAATTAGGTATATGTGAGTTTTGTTCCTGCTCGCTAATCCTCCCTGTACCAACCAGCCAAGATCAAATTAGCCCAACCTCATGGCCCATATCAGGTTACTTCACGCATTGGACCCATTGCCTACCACCTGCAACTTTCGGTTGACTCTGCGGTTCACCCGATTTTTCATGTCTCCTGACTCCGCCACATTGTTGGTGATCCATCACGTCTGGTTACTACTCCACCACCCCCTACTGTTCTGTCCGATCTACTATTGGTACATGCTTCTATCGTGGATTCTTGTCAGGTGCATCGTTCGGGTCGCATTATCACTGAGGTTTTCTTTGCTTGGCAAGACCGTCCACTGGAGGATCCTTCCTGGCTTTCTGAGGACGAATTTTTGGCCCAATATCTGGGTTGGTCGCCTTGAGGTCAAGGCTAGCAGTGGAGCGCAGTGGAATGATGTGTTCCAATAGTGTTAGTCGTTCCTTTATGTTATTTAGCCTATTTATATTGCTGGCTCTAGGCCAAATCTAGGGGAGTAGCCCAATATATTACGTATTATGTAAGAAGGCCCTCAGGCCTAGTTTAGGGAATAGCATAGGCCCACGACGTGGAAGAGTATGTAAAGGGTTTATGCCCTCTTTGAATGATTATGTAAGTGTTTACCCTAATCTCATCTCTTCTCCTGCATCATCCCCGTCGTCCTTACCTATCAGAGCCGCTGCCTGGCCTGTAGAGAACTTCCTTCTTTCATTCGTCTTCTCTATTCTCCTCCATATACTCTTCTTTTCCCTTGAATTAACCCTTCCTAGAAGGCTGAGATACATCATTTTCTTATGATTATTGATGGTTTGATTGACAATCGGCAAAAGAAGGAGATGCAATCCAAAAGGTAAGTGATGCAAGGATGTGGAATGATGGAATGGATAATGATTTTCGAATAAATCTACTATCTTGATGGATTTTTATTCATGAGAGCATGTGTAGCATGATGATTGGAAGCGTTTGAGGAGACTGATAACCCAACTCTTGATTATTTCAAAATCAAGGGTTAGTGTTGAGAATAAAGGATGATACTTTTTGTATGACTAATGTCGGTTGGCAGGTAGAAACTGTCATGCCCAAAATTTTCAACTTCATATCAAAGTAAATATCTTTTAAATTGTTGAATACTTGAGGCATTACAGATATGCCATCATTCACACCAATACAGTGAAAATGAATAATAACAAGCATATATAGGATAGACTATCTATAAATTAAATTCAGAATGAAAGATAATAATAATAAGTTGATATGTTCCAATGGTCCAAACCCATAATATAGAAATTTCCAAAAATAAATTGAAAATCTAAAAATTTACGCAACGGTCTTCATCTCTTCAATCCACTATAACCATCTATCCCCTATATGCTATCAGCTGCTAAACCTGCATCGCGTGATGCATGAGTATTCCTAGGAATACTCAGTAGAACAAAAAACCGCAATAGCAATAAAGTAAAATAATCAATGATTATGTAAATAGCATAAGGGACAATCACGAACTGCCAATATGATACAGATCAATTTAAAGAGATAATTCAACACAAACATTGGGAATTGCTAATATCCATATGAAATGATTGGACTCCACAAAGACAATGTTATGTTAGGAGTAAATGAAATTAGGCTCTCAATTAGTGCGACTGTTAGACAGACAATATACCCATACGTGGGGCACCATCAGTGTTCATAGAAATAATGGTCGGAGATTATATAGGCCTTCCATGATGCCTAATAATTTAATTAACCATGAAGGGTATCACAAAAGGGGAGGGGCTCGATGGGTCCCAATGTGCGGAGACCAGACAAGTCTCTAGTGCGTTCATGGCTTTATGGTGGGCATACTATGATTCAATAATTCATGTGAAGGAAAAGACACCAATGCTATGGAAACTCTTCTACACAATATCACCTTGAATCTTCTCCGTACGTGAACCAATACTGTAGATCAAGTTGAATAATGTAACAAGAAATTGGAATCAACTCCTATGCAAAGGGAGGCAAACCGATACCTCAAACTGATCGTTTAAATGCAAACCCTTGCAAGTGCACAAGGCAATTGTACTACGGCGAGTATTGAAGGGTTGTTGAACCTCAAGGACGGTTAAATACTTTACCAAATTCAAGAGAAAAATTGTAGTTTTTAGTTACTCTAAGGAAAGCAGTGAACTTTAACTAAACTAAGGTGAGATTTTAATCAATGTAGAGGAATATCAAGGCAATGAATCCACCACTAGACATGCAATTACTACTCTTGATTATTATTACACATAGATTGACAAGATATGGTAACTCGTGTTCTTAGTCAGACACATGAATCACTAATGAATTCACTAATGTTCTTTTTTTGGATAATTGAAAAATTATATTAATTCACTAATGTTCTTGGTCGGACACGAAAGTTCATCCACTATTTTGTAATCAATCCTATCCTTGGTCGGGCATAGAATCAATCACAAACCTGTTTTTGGTTAGACATAGGGATTAAAAAGATCTAATTTCATTCATATCTATCAAGTCTATGGTCAAGCACTCAAAAGAAACTCAAGAAATAGCATTAAGCATGAATCATAATCAATTTTATTAAATGAAAGTAATAAGAGTAGCAATACACATATCTAGGGCTTCATCTAGCCTTGATAAGGAATTTAGTTACACATAGAAAGAGAGAAAAGAAAAGCCTGTTTTGATAGTTCCATTAGCATGGATTTCTTTTTCTTCTTTGGCTCCAAACGAATCATTCTCTTTCTCCTCTTTAGCCTCCAATATAGCTCCAAAGGGACTCAAAACTCTATTATCTAATGCCCAATACATTCTCCCTTAAGGCCTATTTATAAGTTTGAAGAGAAACCTTGAAGTCCTTTTCTAAATCCGAGTCGAAATAGGCTTGATTTAAGTTTTCTGCACAAAACGATCGATCGCTCTGTATAGCCGATCGATCGCTTGCGATCAATCACTTTCTTTCACAATTTCCTTCGTTGTCGTGTCGATCGTTCATTTCGTATTGACTATCGATCGATCATTTTCATTCCCAATCAATCGTGTTTACTGTATTGCACACATCTAAAAACTCTAGTAGATAAGATCGATCGTTTTTAGTGCCGATCGATCATTTTCTTCGATCTGGCGATCGATGGCATATGAAATTCCGATCGATCGTAAGTATTGTTCATAATTTTCAACTGGTTATAACTTTCTGATCCGAACTCCGAATTGCACGTGGTCGGTGGCGTTGGAAAGCTGACTTCTTGAACTTTAACATGAAGCTTGTATCAGTCTAATCAGATATATATGTACGAATTTATTATGATTTAACTATTAAAGTCCCTTTTCACCTCATTTATGTATCTTACTCTCATTTCCTACAAAAACCAAAAACAATATTAAAGCAGTACTAATTCTTATCAAACACGAGCATAACCATAAGTTTAGGAGATAATTAAATACACATTTCATGCTAGTAATTATGCGATGAACTGGAATGCTATGTCAATTCCTGAGGAAACATACTTCCCTAATTCTAACAGATTCTGCGATGGATAGAACTACCAAAAGTATTAAATGCATACAATGAAGAATTACATGCAATTGAATTAAGTAAGAACTCTAGAGAAAGACTCAAAGTAATGTTGCTCATCAAGGTTTTAAAAGTATTGCAAGGCATAAATTTAGATTGGGTATTCAATGGATAAGCAGTAAATGCAGAAAGGTCAAAGAGACAATGGGTTTCTAGACCTAAAGACTAGGTCGTGGCTTGCATACTCATGACTACAATAATTTAAGATGTAATAAGGTCCCTTAGATTGGTCTTATATGTATACATTACTAAACTAGTACTACACAAGGGTTAGTCAGGTTTTTGGAACCCGACTACAAACATGTAGTTCAACAGCGACAAAATTCTATAACAGGGTTTATGTAATAATTCTATCATACATCAGGCTAGCCGAACAATTGGATATGGTTTTTTAATACATACTATATAGCTGGTTGGGATGACACACACTTGATGAACAAGGCTCGGTCAAAATTCTAGATAGACAACAAATGTTATAACTTTTGTACATAAACAATATATAATAACTTCATGGATTGTGAAATCTAAGACCAGACAGCAATATCACATCTATAAATAACTGTAACAAAGAAAGATATAACAAATTCTATGTTTTTAACATAATACACTACATGCAACGGACACACAAATCAGATAGGCGATCACAACCGATCACTTCAATTTCATCAACAACAATTTAATCAACAAATTAGATAGGTATCTCAAAGCAAGCTTTCCATCACATACACATGAGTATGAGACAATTCAATATCAGTAGCTACAATGCTAATAATTGATTTCAAACAGAAAATAACAAGGAACTAGAAAAACATAGAAAAATAAATATTGGATAAAAGTGTCCTACCTAATACTTTAGGGTTGCTCCTGCCATCCCATGCTCCTCCTTTGTTACTTCTCTTGGTTGGCTAGCAAGGAGGGAGAGACCATCTTCTTCCGTGTTAAACATTCAGTGTCCATAAATAAATCCAGCCTGAGGGGTTTCTTATTTGCCATCCATCAAATTCCTTCTCCAATCCAATTCCAACTCCAAGTGGGAATGCACAATCTCCTACAGACTTATCTCTCACGCCCTTACCAAGAAACCCCTACATTTCAGTGCTCCTAGTGTCCAAGTCAATCAGGCTTCTAGATAAATTTTGTTTTAGCTATCTAATTTGGGGTCATCATAGAAACACTTATTTCAAAAGGGAATATGTGAATGGACAGATTGGTCCTGTTTCTAGGCCATTTTGATAAGCTATGAGTTCATCGACAACCTCATCGAAGCATTTGGGTGTTGATGGACTAGGGAGATGCACGTTTCTCACCAATTGATGAATAGTAAATTCCTCTGAGCTATATGATCTTAAAACCATTTATGATGTGTAGGAATGATTATTATAGTGATAGAGTGCATTTAAGGAAGCAGTCTTGCATGATTTTTTATGGCCTGTGGATATATGGGAATGCGCCATGCAAGGGGTATGCAGTGTGATCACTATCAACCATGGGTTGATATGACTTTGCCAATACCTAGTGATCTTTTTTAGATAATCATGTTCATGGTCAAAGGGGGTGTAGACTTAAGTATGTGTGAGACTTGAGTACCTTCAGTTTGAGATAGGAAGCAAATCAAAATATGCTAAAGTGGCTTGGCAAAATGGCTTCCAAGCTTTTTAAGGGGATGTGGTATCAGTTCAGAGTACGTCAGCCAAAACCAAGGTTGGCCATCTTGGGGCCTCAAATCCTCACGAAATTTTACCCATGCATTTTTTGGTGATCCGACATTTAAGGCAATAGGAGCCCAAGTGGAGGGGACTATGATTTCCCTTCGTGACTTGAGTTTGAGACGTGGCCGCGGAGGGTTGAATATGATGTTTAGCAGGGTTGTTCCTCACGAGAATAGATCTTCTAGAATAGCCTTAAGAACGCTAAATGACTTTAAGGGTTGGAAAGTTTAGATTTATGAGATGGAATATTGTCATGTATAAACTGATGCCCATGAGCATTTGATTTATTAGCATTCATTAAGCAGTTATTATCTTTCCTACTGGGTATTTGTAAATTCAGCTTCCTCTTTTGTCAGATTCTCGATTGGAGTACGGAATTGGGGTCTAAGGAGTAGGGCAGTTGTACCTTTGAAGCTAGGAAGATGTAGGAAGACACTTTCTTATCTCTTTTAAGTTAAACTCTATGGCTATAGGCACGTGCGTATGCCAATTGACGTTTATTACAATAATTATTGGTGGATTATGTGGTGCATGCATCGACCGAAGATCTTGGAATTAGTCATTTATTTTGGATTATGTGGTGCATCGGATTATTCTATGCTCGAAAAAGGTCACTTGTGATGTCCCTAATTTAGTTTAGCTGTGATTCTTTCATCGAATAGAGTTCTTTATTTTGAATGATGTATTGATTTTTTGTTTAAAAGGTCTTATGTTTGTTTTCTCTGCATAAATGACTTTTGAAAATTTGGAGCGTTACAATTTGTTTTATGGCTATATAATTCATAAGAGTAGTTTCAAAATATGGTTACGATAGCTATATAATAGGGTAGCATGATGGAGTATCCAAGATCTCTGACTTGTCTATTATGATGGAAAAGTAAAGTTCTAAGGTTCATTACTCAAATGATTGAGATAGTGGATGAATCTAAAATTAGAGTTGAAAAGAATTAGAATCTTCATGACAGTTTAACCTCTACAAAGTACTCACCTTCACCTTCAACACCGTCCTCGTCGTCTCATGGAAAGTACTCGCCTTCATTACCAACACTTCCCTCACCATCATTGTCAAATACCTAGGAAACGAGACGATCTGTTCATCTCAATTAGAAGGAAAACCTGCTTGGGTCTTAGGCATTTAGGTGACCTGATATGGGTACAAGTACCATATCCAGTAGAAGTTTTTTAGTGGAGATGCATTTTAAGGTGTTCGCTTCCTATTGTCAACTCAAATGTGGATTTGTTGTGAGTGCTTCACGGCCGATCTGAAGTGCACAATTGCAGCACATGCCTTCATTACTCAGGTGAGTCTTCATGGCTCAGAGCATTGGAGAGATTTATATTAAAGTTAATCTTCAGTATGGTAATTGCCTCCTTACTTCACCCAAAATTACTACTAATTTTTTGCCATGCTGATTTAGGGAGCATTTGGGAGACCACTTTCTGGTGCCAAAGCCACTTTATAGCCACTTTAGCAAAAATCGTGATTAGGAGGCATATTTTATACAAATTTTATTTTATTTTTATGTTTTTTCTTGGAACTTCGTCCAAAAGTGTCTTTTGTCTGGAGAGGGATGTAGAACTGACTCCACTTGACCTTCCCTCATTAAATCAATGGTGGAGATTCTTTCCTTCTTTCTTTGTTGAAGGGTATAGTCATCACATGAAACATTGATTTTGTATTAAAAATCTGCTAATCCAAATAAGCGTTAGAGATTTTTTCAAAAAATGCTTTAGGAGTGGGCATTACCATATAGGTCATGCATTTATTTTTCTATAACAAAACCGATTTTGTCAAAAAAACCCTTTCCAACATAAGCAAAAAAGGTTTCCAAACGCGCCCTTATTATGCCCATGGACCAAGGGTGGACAACCTATGTAAGCTACAGCGATTGCATACAAAAGGCTACTAAAGTTTAGGCTTCTTTTTAATCATTCTTTGAATTGGAATTCATATCTTAATAAACCAGAGAGTTATCCTCATGTATCATCTTGTAACTGTAGCTGGGGAATTGCCTATTTTCTTCCTTCTTTTTAATTTTTTTAATAAGCATCCCCCTTATCATAAATTTAATTTGTTCATCATACGAACCTACTGAAGAAAAAGGGAATTATTGAAAGAAAAAGAAAAGGGATGCTCAAATCAAACATATAGGAAATGCCAAAATATAGCAAGAAGACACGGGTTTGACCATTTCCATGCGACATTTGGCAGAGAAGGATCTACATTGCTAATTAAATAAAAAAAGTGAGAAAAGAAGTTTTTGGTGAAGTGAGAAGGAGGAGGGACGTTAAGAAAGAAATATGGTGGTAGTGTGAGGAAGTTCAAAGAGTCATAAAGGAAAAGAAGTGTTTCTTTAAGGAGTGGCCAAAATATAAAAAAGTCAAGAGAATTGGGAAAAATATGTTAACATAAAGAGAGAGGCTAAAAATATAGTGAATTAAGCTAAATTTAAGGCATTTGATGACTTATATAATAGGCTAGAGATGAATGAGGAGGAGAGAGACATATATAACAAAGCTAAGTCAAGATAGGAGAAGTATGGACTTAGAGCAAGTTAAGTGTATTAAAATTGAAGATCAAAGGGTTTTAGTGAAAGATGAGGAAATTAGGGAGAGATAGATGAATATTTTGAGCGATTATTGAATGAAAATTA
This sequence comes from Houttuynia cordata, assembly GCA_039654745.1. NCBI lineage: Eukaryota > Viridiplantae > Streptophyta > Magnoliopsida > Piperales > Saururaceae > Houttuynia > Houttuynia cordata. The sequence continues at coordinate 3,356,928 of CM077502.1, read as the reverse complement.
TAGTAGTGGGATAGATTTTGAGTTTAGTAGATTCTCTATAGAGGAGGTAAACTGCTTTAAAGAAGATGAAGAAAGGCAAAACTCTAGGGCCCGATGGAATTCCTATTGAAGTATGGAAGGCACTAGGTGGTGTTCGCTTAACTTGGTTGACTAGTTTTTTAATAAGATTTGGAAGTTTAAGAGGACGCAAAAGGAATGGAGGAGAAGTACCCTCATACCCTTATATAAAAATAAAGGGGACATCCAAAGTTGTATAAAATATAGAGGTATAAAAGTTATAGGACATACTATGAAATTATGAGAGAGAGTAATGAAAGGACATTTACGAAAAGTAACTAAAGTAACAGAGAGTCAATTTGGTTTTATGCCGGAGAGGTCAACAATATTACGACAGTTAGTAGAGATGTACAGGGATAAAAAAATAAGACCTTTATATAACTTTCATAGATATGGAAAAAGCCTACAACAGAGTGCCCAGAGAGCTCATTTGGAGTGTTTTGAAGAAGAAGGGTGTTATAAGAGGTTATATAGATATCATAAATGATATATGAGGGGGCTATGACTAGTGTATAAACTATTGGGGGGAAACCAAGGAGTTTCCAGTTACGGTAGGTTCATCAAGGGTTAGCTTTAAGTTCTTATATTTTCGTTTTAGTTATGAATGAGCTTACTAGATATTTACAAGATAATATACCGTGGAATATGCATTTTGCAGATGATGTAGTTTGAATTGATGAGAGTAAAATAGGTTTGAATGGGAAACTAGAATTATGGAGGGACGCTCTAGAATCAAAAGGTTTTAAAATAAGTAGGACCAAGGGGCCGTTTGGGGCGTGATTATAAGCAAATATCCACAGTGGATTTTTCAGATCCACTGTAGCATCCATGTTTTTTTCCCTATCCAGCTGAAACACAACCGGAGGTGTTTCAACTGAATAGGAAAAAAACATGGATGCTACAGTGTAGCAAAACATCCACTCTGGATGTTTTACTTTTAATAACGTCCCAAACGGCCCCTAAAACATAGTGCTTAGAATTTAATTTTAACAAAGGTAGAACCTTAGTTGAAATAGATGGGCAAGAACTGCCATAATCAATTCCGTTACTTATGATCTATTATTTATAAAGAAGGGGATATTGATAGTGATGTGGTGCATAGGATAAATACGGGGTGGGTAAAGTGGATGGCATCTCCAGGAGTGTTGTGTGATAGGCGTATTCTAAAAAGGCTTAAAGACTATAGGACAATCATTAGGCCTGCAATACTCTATGGAGCGGAGTGCTTCATGGAGTTTAGGGGTAATATAGATAAGTTGAATGTAGCTGAAGAGAAGACATATAGATAAGTTGAATGTAGCTGAAATGAAAATATTAAGGTGGATGAGTGGGATAATTAAGATAGATAGGATTATAAATGAATATATTCGTAAGAGTTTAGGGGTAGTTCCTTTAGAGGAGAAGCTGAGGGAATGTAGTTGCGTTGGTATGGACATATGCAAAGAAGACCAATAGATGCCCTTGTGAGAAAATTAGAAGTTGTGCATGTAAATGATGCTAAAAGAGGGAGAGGGAGACCTAAGAGAACTTGGATGAAGTTAATAAAAAAAATTTGATTTTACTATCTCTTACAAATAAGGTTTCCCAAAACAGACCTGAATAAAGGAGTAAGATCCATGTTGCCGATCCCAAATAGTTAGAAAAATGTGCCACTTGATTATGATTATGACGATGATGATTTGGCATAGGGGGATCTCCCCTCAAAATTAAATATGAGGCCCTTAGTTCCATTTGTGTCTTTGATCCAGAATTTTAGCTTATCAATCTAATCACTATTGCAGAAGTAACTGAATTTACAGGTGCATGTGCCCAATGTGCCATGTCGGAGTTGCACAAGTGACACCAACTATCAGTCTTGAAATTTGATGGCATGCATGTGCTACTGTTAGTGCCGGTATAGCCATCGGACAGTTGGTGCCTTCTTATCCTTATCTAGGTTCTTTATTTTTCCTCATCTTCTCTTCTTTTTCATCCTCTTCCTTTCTTCTTTTTCCTCTTCTTCCAAGCAATTCCCCTGTTTCCTCATTTCTCCGGCCTGTTGGAAAAAACAGTGGCCCCAATGTGAGAGAAAAGGATGTGGGAGAGAGGGGGGGGGGGGGTGTGGGTTGGTTGTTATGTGGGGTACTTCATGAGCAATTTAATGAGGGACATATGAATAAAACCAGAAAGTAAAGGACCACCTAATGTCATTTAATTTTATAATTTGGATTATGTCTAGGTCTGTTTTGATAAATATTTATTACATTAAAACTAGGGATAATAGGTTCTCTCCTCTTTTTTGAGAAATTATCCAGTCGAACAGTTCTGCCACATGTCTTGTGCATAGGTCCATTCAGTTTATCACATATAGGCTAAGGGTAAATAACATATTACTTGGATTTTGATATCCGGCATGGATTAAAATATGTTAGACATCCAATGGGCCTACCTATCACATGTCTCGTGGAACAGTTCCTCCGGATATTGAAGCCCCTTGTATCCCATGTTTTGAGTTAAGGCAAATAAGCCCCTTCTTCCTCCTTGGAGTGCATTTCAATTCCATATTAAAGCTTCCACCTTTACTATTCCAACAAAGGGGGATTAAAATAGCGGCTGATTTTCTTGCTACTTCGGATTGTTCATTTGCTTCATCTCGTTTCATGCTTTCCATTCCTAATGACCGCCTTAATCTTAGAGGCATCACAGGAACAGATAAAACAAGCCTTTAGAATATCAGATGCTGAATCTAGTGGGTTGTTTATGTTTCGATTTTATTAGTTTAGTCTTATCGTATCTTGTGGATCGGCCCAATATCCCCCCCATTGTATGCTTTGCTCTCTATTCTAATGGACTGGTAGGGATATGCCTAACTAGGGCTGTTCGTGGATGGCCGCGTCCGCGGGGCCGTCTGCGTCCGAGGTGTCCGTGGCCGTGTCTGCGCCAAGAGGAGTTGTCCGTGGATTTCGGCCACGGACACGGCCAAGGGACCTCGGACAGCCGTCTGTCCGAGGTCCAAGGAGGAGGAGGGGCGGCGGGGTGGAGGAGGAGGTCGGCAGTCGCAGAGGGGAGGCGCCGCGGCAGGGTGGAGGGGAGGACAGAGGGGCCGGAGACCGCGTCGATGACCGCCAGCGACGGATCAAAAATAAAATCAAAATTTATTTTTTACCTGTCTTCCAGTGCGCTGTGGCTTTCGGCGATCGCCCAAATCTCTGATCCTGCTAGGAGGGGGACGGCGCCGCGGCGGGGAGGAGGGGGACGGTCATGGAGGAGGAGGAAGGAGGAGGGCCGCGAGGAGGAGGAAGGAGGAGCGACGAGGGCGGCGGGGAGGAGGAAGGAGGGCGGCCCTGGCTGAGGGGGTAGAGGAAGGAGGAGGGCCGCGGGGAGGAGGAAGGAGGAGCGAGGAGGGCGGCGGGGGTGGAGGAGAAGGAAAGAGGGCAGAGGAAAAAAAAGGGTTTGGTTGTCCGTGTCCGCGTCCGTGTACGTCGGACATCCGGATACGGACGTGGATAATATATCGGCAGACAACTTTATATGGACGCGGACGCGCACAACCTTTGTCCGAGGTTTGTCCGGTCCGCGAACAGCCCTACGCCTAACCCCCCCCCCCCCCCCCCCCCCCCCCACTGGTGGTTTTATTAAAAAAAAGAACAAAGGGGCATGAAAGAGCAAAGAGGTAAAAAATGAACAAGAAGGCTCCTATTGCTCCCTCAAAATTTTCTCACTGCCTCCGAACTTTAGAAAATTGAGAGGGTGTGCATTCCCAAGCGTACGCCCAAATGTGCCACTCATATCACATGGGCACAAATCCCACATAGCACGCTAGGCGCACTGAATAATTAATCTGTTATTGACTCGACATTTCTGGGATATTCTTTTTTTATTACTTCTGTCCTTAAATTATTATCTTTATGTTACTGAAACATATCTAGCATGATCAAGACCTTTGATAGGATGGATAATTATCACAAAAGAAGACGCAAAACAAATAGAAGCAAACAAAAAAAGCGAGAAGCTATTAGCTGGGTGCCGTGCATGAGAACAGTGTGCTCATCACCAATGGGTGATGGGTACGACCCTACTTGTGGGTCCCTTGTGGCCTACACTGTTTCACTCGGCGGCACGTAACTAATAATTTTTTGTAAAAGGCCTTGTGTGGCGAGGGCAATCGGCAGTAGCTAGCTGATAAATGTCAACAAAGGTGGGCCTTTAATCTTGTCATGCCATAAAGGCCCCCTCCTGTTGGGGTTTCATATATTCCCGGAAGCAGCAAGAAAATGACAAAATACTTTCCCATCTTTTTCCCCATTTCGTGTCTCTTGCACAGCCAGCTTCCTCCAACTCCACCCCCCTTTCACAGGATCTGCTGGCCGTTGATGGTACAGAATCGACGGCGTACACGGAAAATATATGCACTCGGTCAAACAATGCGGTTTTGACCGAGCGCACGCGTTTTCCGTGTGTGCCGTCGATTCCGAGATGGGATTGGGTGGTGAAGCTCTCGCTGGTGAAGCTTCATCGGCAGATCCAACTCCCTTCCTCCTGTCCTCTCTCTCTCTCTCTCGTGTGTGCACGCGGGAAACTAGAGAACAAAGCCCTGGATGGATTCTGGCGGGACCAACCACGGGAAAGCCTGTTGTTCAGTAAAGGAAGTGAAAATATTGGCGGGGATCATGACTCTTGGAACCTTCTTTGTGAGTTTTCTGCTTCTCGCCATCCACAGCAAAGAACGGTTCGAGCTGATAGGCCTTGTCGCCATCTTTGGGCTGGCCTTCGTCGGCAGCCTCGCCTTTTATCTAGTCTACTACCGTTTCCGGTCGCGCGCTCCAGTTTGTCCCAATGATGGGCCACCACTCCCATAAGCCCCTGCTCGCTGGCTACATCGATATCAGGTTTCATGATGGAAGTTCTAGTGTTTCTTATCTATACTCAAAATATAGAAAGTGGTATGAGCGTTTGTGCATCTCTATGTAAGTTTCTGTTGTTTTTCTTCTTCTTCTTCATTTTTTTTAATCAACCTACGCTTGCTTCCTTTATATAAGATTGTCATCAATCTGGGTTTTCTGCCTTGTACATTATATACATGTTATTTTTTTCATTTTTCAAAAGATTAATATATTTTTCGAACACACGAAACTACAACTGCACTCTGAGAGAGCATAAACAATCATCAGTTGGGTCTCGAGGTTCCTACAATTATATTGGTTCGCAAAAACCTTCTTTAGAGGCTTTTTACAATTTATATCTAGTATGACGATTTAGAAGCTTCATTTCCATTATTATCTTCATTATCTTGATTTCCAGTCTCGTATGATCATGTTAACTCCAAGGGGAATATGTGAAAATTTTGCAGTCATGACCTTTTTGTTTGGACAAAAAATGGCCTGGAGAATAGCAGACTCCTCTTAGTTCATATAAAAACCTATGTCATCATTATATTGCTAGGGTATGTGCATTCGTTGTTTCTTCGTGGGTCATCAAGTACTGGTCGTCAAATGAATTTATGACTCTATCTTCTTGCAAATACAATGGCGAGAGAGAGAGAGAGAAACTGTGTTCTGGCATGTTGAGGGTGTAACATGCACGAATAAAACTTTCTGAAAGAAGCAACTGTTGGTTTTGGAAACTGTTTTCTTACACTTATTTGATTATAAAAAACAAAAAAGAACAAAACGGACAAATGTCATATAGGTAAGTTTTTTTTTTCTATATTTGATCAAGTTTAGGACTTTCCCATCATAAATGAACGGAAATCTTTCCACCAAAAAAAATGGTAGGAAATCGTTAACACTAGCTTAGGCTCACCAGCAGCGTTGGGGCCCAATCCGCACCCTTGGTTTGAAATCTGACAACGCAAATATTTGAGAGGAGGCTGGTGGGGTGCCAAAAAAAATCCGCCTACCTCGTATTACATGCCCCACGACCGAAATGGCACAGCTTATATGCACTTGGCGCATATTAATGGTGACTCTAGATAAAATGTTTAGGAAATGATGAGAGGTGTAATATACCACTGAGGTCTCCATTTCTGGAACAAGGAACCTACTTCCACATAAGAGAGGTAGATATGCTATTAGATTTTGGAACTGGCGCTGGACCTACTTGGATCAAATGTGGGGCTCAATTATTCTGATGGTGGTAGATTATGTGGAACAATCAATGGAACTTTTATGAAATGTTGAATTGCGTAGCCCTTGAGGTCATTTTCTGCTGGAATGCTTGAGGTATGTTATCTTTTATGTAAACTCGCTCTTTATTGTGACATTTTCGTGGAAGCTAGAGTTGAATGTGCACTGTCACTTGTCATGCTGATATCACTTTTCCTTCTTTTTTATTCGAAGGACACTTAGTTTTTTTTATTTCTACAACCGCCCATAGACAATGAACCCACTCACACACCCACGCACACCCCAATTCTAAAGTCTAACGTGTCCCTTTACTAAAGTGCCCGGTCCGGATTCTAACCGGTACTACTCTCCACCGCTAAAAGGAGTTTGGGGCACTTAAAATGCAAGTTCAGAGTTCATAACTTCATACTAAGTGCACAACCTTTCTTGCTACCTATGGATTTTCATGCTACCTATGGCTGGGACAAAGCAAATTACAAGACAAGGTCGGCGATTATGCATCAGTATTCAGCAAGGAATTAAATAAGTACTAAGTGGCCAAGAATGTAAAGGTACTGATTTGGGCATCCCCTAAAAAAATGTGAAAAGTTTGTTAAAAGATTAAGGGGAGAATTCCAAACACTTCTGTGGTCCTTTACTTCATATATGAGTTCACATTTCTGATGTTTATATATTTTAATTATTATAAGGAATTAGAGTTCTTAATACTCTCTCTATCACTTTTAAAAGATACAATTTTTTCCAAGTTCATTTGACAAAAACTGTATCTATAAAAAGTGAGCGGATGGAATAACTTACAAATCAAGGGATCAACCAATACTTTGTTATGTGGAAGGAAAATCATATAAAATAACAGGAAAAAAACTCCTAGCTCCCTTATTTTTAAATCCATAGTTTCCGCTGCAAGTTTCTCCCACATCCGAAAAATTCGAAAAGCTTGCTCCAGCTTCGACCTCAACTTCGTCTTCCGTCGCCATATCTTCTGGCCCATCCTCTTCATCGCCTTTTACCTCCAAAACTGAACTTCCCTATCTCTCTCCTGAGCTCAATTTCTTCATTTCCAATGTTACTTTGATTGTTTCTATCAAATTAGACTCTGAAAAATATTTGATTTGGCATACTCAAATTGAAAATGTCATGAAAGCTTTGAATCGAACAAAATTTATTGAATCTACTCCTGTTCTTCCGATTCCTACAATTTTAGATGAATTTGGGCAATATGTGACTAATTCTGATTATTTATGATGTATTTGGGCAATTTTAGATGAATTTGGGTTTTCTAATGCTCGGGCATTTACTAGTACTGTTGTTTCTTGTAAGGATTCTTGTCAAATTTGTGACCGTAATAATCATCCGGCTTTAAAATGCTACTACAGGTTTGATCTGACATACCAAACATCTTCTACTCCTAATATTCAAGGTACTATTGCTAAGCCCAGAGTTCAATATGCTCCAATACTACGATGAATTTCTGAAAAGAATAATCTCAGCTCATTATTTGAGCAGGAGAGGACTATTCTATTTATAGACATTTTAGTACAGGTTAAAGATTGACTTCAACCAATTACAGTTGGTAATGTTATTAGCTTAGCTTCTAGAAGTCTGACGTGTACAACTAAAACAACAGTGTTACAATTTAATCTCAATTACTCTTACTAAGTAATGTTGTGATTCACTTCCGGCAAAAAATAGCACAACTTTTACCAAAAAATAAAAAGCACACTTAAATCACATCTTCCATTTGGACGAAAGCCACTTGCCAGTTCTGCATGTCCAACCAGTCAGCTATGGATTAAATTAAGAACAAAGCCCCTCTGTCCTTAAATCCGTTCCTAGGACATGTTTAGTATCCGAAGCCTATAAGATCATCTTGATCTAACGGCATTTGGCCATCAACTCGTATTGGGCATGGAAGAATAGGACACTGGTTTTAACATGAGTGCTTTTCCCGCCAGTCCATGCCGGTCTACTCCGTTTCCTTGTTCCTGCCTTCAGTTCTTGTGTCTTTCTTCTCAAGCTACATACCACCTTTTTCCTTTTCTGCTCCCCCACTCACCAAGAATTGAGAGACGTTCACAGTTGATGGATCTTAACACGACCAACCATGGGGAAGTCCGCTGCTCGATGGAGGAGGTGAAAATCGCAGCTGGGTAGGAATTCTGCAGAGATGATCAGCCACTACATTTTCAGAACCCTTTTTATCCTTTATTTCAAAATCAAATTCCTGTAAGAGTAAGCTCCAACGAATCAGCCTTGGTTTGGTATCTTTCTTAGAAATAAGATACCGCAAGGCTGCATGATCAGTAAAAATAATAATCTTACTTCCCAGGAGATATGATCTGAATTTATCTAATGCAAACACAACAGCAAGCAACTCTTTTTCGGTGGTAGTGTAATTCAATTGTGCATCAGTGAGTGTCTTGCTGTCATAATAAATAACATGAGGAATTTTATTGATGCGTTGGACTAACACTACCCTTATTGCATAATTAGATGCATCACACATGATCTCAAAGGGCAATGTGTAATTAGGGGGTGGAATTATTGGGGAGCTAAAGAGGACGTTTTTGAGCTTTGTAAAAGCTTCTCTACACGAATCATCAAACTCAAATGGCATGTCTTGACCAAGAAGGTGACATAATGGACATGAAATTTTGATAAAATCCTTAGTGAAACGTCGATAAAACCCTGCATGGTCAAGAAAATTAAGACCATATTTGCTTAATGGAGGTGGGTGGTGGAAGATTAGCAATAAGGTCCACCTTGGCCTTGCCTACCTTAGTACCCCTTTTTGATATAATGTAACCTAATACAATCCTCTGTTGAACCATGAAATGACTATTTTCCCAACTTAGAACTAGATTCGTTTCCTCACATCGTTTTAAAACCAAACAAAGATTTTGCAAACAATCATCAAAGCAAGCACCAAAAACAGAAAAATCATTAATAAAGACTTCCAAGAATTTATCAATCATATTGGAAAATATGGACATCATGCATTGCTGAAATATAGCAGGGGCATTGGAAAGACCAAAAGGCATCCTATGATACGCAAATGTACCGAAGGGGCATGTGAAAGTCATATTTTCCTAGTCCCCTGGTAAATTGGTGCCTGATTGAATCCTGAGTACCTATCTAAAAAATAATAAAACTCCTTACCGGCTAACTTCTCAAGGATTTAGTCAATGAGTGGTAGAGGGAAGTGCTCTTTGCAGGTCATGGAGTTCAGCTTCCTATAATCAATGCATACCCGCCAGCCCTTGGTCTCTCTTATTGGGACAAACTCGCCCTCAGAATTAGGTTTCACCGTCATGCCCAATTTTTTAGGTACTACCTGGAAGGGGCTCACCCATTCACTGTTAGAGATAGGATAAATGATACCAACATCTAAAAGTTTCACTACCTATTTCATCACAACATCCCTCATGTGAGGGTTCAAATGCCACTGCCCCTCCCTAGATGGTTTGGCCATGTTGTCAAGGTTTATTCTCTGCATACAGATAGAGGGGTCTATACCCCGTAGGTCGGTCACTATCCATACTATAGCTCTCCAATGGGTAGTCAAGATCTGCAACAACTAGGTTTCCTACGCAGTAGATTGGCTGGAGAATATAATCGCAAGAAAGGTGTCGTTCGGTCCGAGAAAGGCGTATTTCAGGGAGCTAGGAAGGGGTTTCAGTTCAAGCCCAGGTGGGGACTCTATAGAGGGTTTTAGCGATGGGGAAGTGAACACAGGTAGAGGTTCGGGACGGGGTCTCCATGGAACGGATCTAGAGTGTAGGGTCACTACTAAATGAGTATGTACCTCCTCAAGGTCAAGTGTACCCTCATATGCATCTAGCCAGCCATAAAAGAGGGTATGCTCTAGGGCATCTCTAAGCATGGAAAAGGGTAGGAACTCCTGCACTAGATCGTCTAGGTCATCCACCATAAGGCACTCAACTTCGCTAGAGGGTTGTTGGGAGGCACTAAAGATGTTGAGTTTGATCTTCATGTTCCCGAACGAGACATCCATAAGCCTTGACCTATAGTTTATAGTGGCGTCGGTTGTGGCAAGGAAAAGGTGGGCAAGGATAATAGGTATCTGGCTTTTGGAGTTGACGACTAGTTCCATGTCTAAGACAACAAAATCGACAGGAAAGTAGAACCGGTCAACTCCTACAAGGACGTCCTCTATAACTCCTCTAGGTCTTCGGATAGATCTGTTTGCTAACTGCAGGGTGACTGAGGTGGGCTGCAAATCTCCTAGGTCAAGTCTTTTATAAATAGAATAAGGGAGGAGGTTCACACTGGCCACTAAATCCAAGAGAGCTCTGCTCATGGTATATAATGGAAATAACATGGACATCTGGGTCCTTATACTTAGGTGGCAAATCACGTGTCAACAAGGAGCTCACTTGGTCAGTCAGAAAGACCTTCTAGGTGACATTAGCTTTGGCTTTCTATTTTTGGGTACACAGGTCCTTTAAGGATTTGGCATAGGCAGGTACTTGTTTTATGGCATATAATAGAGTGAGATTGATCTTAACCTGCTTAAAAACCTCTAACATCTCCTCCATTTTTTGATGGGATTTGCTAAACGGAGAGGGTTTGTCAACGCATTGTGGGAAGAGTGCCCTAGGAATATAGGATATTTTGTTCTTGGGTTCTGTTTGGGCATCCTGCTAAGTTGGAGGACCAACAGGGACAATCTTGGTAGGAGTGGGGTTTGTAAGTATCTCAGGGGAGGTTTCCTCACTTGAGGTATCCACATACAAGTCTAATATGTCCCAACAATCTGAGACGATAAGGATTGAAGAACTGGGAATTGGTGTAAGGTAAATAGAGAAGATGGAGTTAGGAAAGAAGAAGAGATGAAGAAGAGAAGGGAAGAGGATCGGAAAAAGGGAGGGGCACTCTCAGTTGGTCGGCGGCTCAGCTGAGAGGGACGAGAGGGGTTGAGACAGAGAGTAGAATTAGGGTAAACTCTTCATAATTCAATTAGGAGAGCATGAGCTCAATATATAGTTCCCACGATGGGCTACACCTACTCACTGGGCTATTCCTTTTAATTGGGCCTATGGCCTTATTACAGATAATAAAATAAGATGGGCTACTCCCCTAAGTAAAGTGGGAAAGCCGGCTGGGCTACTCCCCTAAGCTGGGCTGGCAATTATAATATGCGGAACATAACATTCCACCACGCACCGGTGCCAGCCTTGTCCTCAAGGCGTCCAATCGGGATAGCCATATACTCATCCTCAGGAAGCCAGGAAGCCTCCTCTAAAGGCCTGCCCTGCCATACAATAAGAACCTCTGTGATAATGCTGAAAGTGCTCTTAAGTCCTAGAGGGGGGATGAATAGGACTACCACTTAAAAACTCTCACTCTATTTTACTAAGAGATAATGTTAATTTAAATAATCATTCAATGCAACATTCTCTTATTAACAAGTAATTGGAAGCACATAAGTGAGAGAGACTTAAAAGGAGTGGAATATGTGTGTGTGTGTGTGTGTAACAATATGCAAGACGAGCAAACACAAACAATCACACAAAGATTTATAGTGGTTCGCCGCTAAGCAACTTGCTTCAACGGGTACGTCCACTCTCAGAGCACCTAATCCAAGGAACCTCCGACATCCACTAAGTGAGGGTTTTTAGTTCACCCACAACTTCTTACAAAGGTTTTCTTGGTTCACCTCTAACCAGAGATTTTCATGGTTAATCTCAAACCAAGGGTTTTACTCAAAGGCTTACCCCAAACCAAGGACTTAATGGTATGTCCCGACCAAGGGTTTTACGCGGAGGCTAACCCCAAACTACCGAATTTTATGGTTTATCCTCAACCAAGGGTTTTACACAAAGGTTAACCCCAAACCACTCACAGTGAGTGTGCTCCCACTCACTACGGGTTATAAGAACCCGTCTCTCTTACACGTGTCTAAACCCTACAATTTACTACACTCAACTAAACATAGAGAGAAGATAAGAGTATTACTCTAATTAAGAAGATAAGTTAGAGTACATACTCTTGTCGGGAGGATGTTAGATATCCTACCCGGTTTGCTCAACTAGTATTGAGCTAAATGGCCTTCTATTATCCACCATTGGATTCAACTAATGATGCTCCGAAATTTTAGAGGCTTTTTGGACAAAGGATTGGTTTCTCTAAGAATTTTTCTATAGGATTAAGTAAAACCATACCCAAAGATACTTTGAACTACTCTCAAGGGTCAATGGTATGAACCCATCTAATCACTAATGAGGGACCGGAGAGTAGATCAAAATAACCAAGACCTTTGAGAAGATTTGGATGTATTTGCTTCAAAGGTCAAGAGGGGGCTTTGGTTTCTAAAAGGGTGATTCTATATGCTCCAAGAAACCATGATCCAAGATGACTTGAATCTCTTCCTAAGATCTTATAACAAGATCTTGAACCCCTTTCAAAGAAAGGAGAGGAAGAATAATCAAGAGCATCAAGGCTCTAGAGGACTTGAATCTCTTCCTAAGATCTCATAACACGATCTTGAACCCCTTTCAAAGAAAGGAGAGGAAGAATAATCAAGAACTCTCAAGGCTCTAGATGATTTGCAAAGAATAATACGAAGAGGTTTTGAGGAGATGACTTGCCCATCTTTTCCTCTCCAAGAGATGGGTATTTATAGAAGGAGAATAAGGTGTTTATCAACCCATCCTTGGGTAGATTCCTCATATCCACCCACCCATTAGTGGTTCTCTTATGTGGGTTGGGTCTTATTTATGGGTGGTTCCTTTAGCCCATGAACCCATTTCACAAATGGGCTTTAGCCCATGAACCCAACAAACTTAATCCAAAAGCTATGGGCCTAGAGGACAACTATAGATGATCTAATGGTTGTAAGTTGATCCTCTAGAAAATATGCACTTCTCTTGTATGTCTTCATGTTGGGCCTTCAATAGGTTGCTTTTAAGTAGTGACTTGGCCATGGGCTTTGTGGTGTGCTCCAACATTGTCTTGGGCTTTTGCAATCTTCATTTTCCTTGAGCTTCACCTTGGAGTGTCTTGCTCACCTTGGTAGCTTTCTCTTCAAGATCCACTTTGTGTTGGCTTCATCTTGAGATTGTCTCATCTCAACCTCTTCATATAGCCCAATTTATATATGTACCCCAATTTGTACATATACCCCATTTTTCCTCTCACATACCCCACTCCCAAATTACGAGACAAAATCACACTCCCAAATTTTGCCCTAACAAGCTCCTCCTTGTCAATTTGAATGACAAAAATGCTTATTTAAATTAGAGGCTCAATTAGCAACTCCCCCTAAGTTGCATTCCCCTCTATTGAAGCAATTCCTCTTTTGATGGGCATGCTAAGTTTTACCCTGTAAGACAAACACATTCTAGCACACTAGGTGGGAATTTCTCACTCCCCCTTTTTGTCAAACAAATTGGCAAGGTTAGATAAGAATTGTATAGAACAAGCGGGAGTCATACATTAAAAATGTAACTAAGAGAGGTTTAGCATTAAAGCACAATAAAAAGAGTACATTAAGTTCAAAGTACCTAATAGAGAAATGGCATTAAAGCATAGCAATGAGAAGTACATAAATAGAGCATGAAAGCATAGGCACATAGGATCAAAACATACATCATTAACAAAATGGGAAAACAACCAATGAATGCCTTAGTTACAATCCTGAGAGATTAACAATTCTAATGATTCCCAAACCAAAATAATGGTAATTTTCATTTGAGTGCAAACCTATGAACTCGTGCTGTGTAGTTGGGTACATGGGAAGATACCGACTATTATAGGTGGGCCATATTCAAGGGGTCCCACGGTGGAGACGAGCTACACTTGCTACGATGATAGTACTCAATATGTAACACCCGAAAAATTAGTAAATATTTTAAAACCAAAATTTGACCCACTTAATGTTTGATTTAGTCGTGTTTTACCTTATGGGAATTAAATTTAATGAGAAGAGCTTTCCAACGCCACTAACTATGCGTAATTTGGAGTTTGGAGTGAAAAGTTATGAGAAATTAAATTTTCCTTATGTGAAGCTGCGATCGATCGGCAAATTGAACCGATCGACGCCTTACCAAAACGATTGATTGTAGTTACTGTGATTATTGACTATTTTTTTTGGTAAAGCGATTGATCGGAAATAATTACGATCGATCGGTTGTAACACGGTAGTATAGAATAACGCATACGACGATCGATCACCGTATAGCCGATCGATCGCCGGTTGCGGTTTTCTGATTTCTAGCTTATTTTTAGGGTGGATTTCTATGGGAAAGATACCAAATCCCAATTGGACTTGATTTGCACGTCTCTAGAGGGATCTAGAGGCCTTCCCATTGGTTGGAAGTGTCCATGATTTGGAAAATTAGTTTAAGAAGAGATTCTCCCCCAGCTCTATATAAACCATAGAGAGTTGGCTTGTGCTAGCCCTACAACGTCTAGAGACCTTTCCCCCTCTCCTTCCCACATTCACCCACCTCCTTTAACGCTTATTCTTGTAGGAGTTTACAAGAGCTTGGAACGGGAGTTTTGGAGAAAGCGAAGGAGACGAGCAACGCGTAAAAAGGTGAAATCTTTGGTGAATTAAGTAGGATGGTTTTTCCCCTTTCCTCTCTTCTGATTATATGATATTGATAAGTGTTTTGATTCAGTACCTTAGAGTATTGTTTGGATTCTTGTGAGATGAATGAATTGTGTCATTATTTCTATGCATAGTGCATCATAATCATATGTGCATTCATGTTCCATTTCTAGATGGGAATTCGCACCTAAAGTCTAATGCTTTATTAATTTTCCAGAGACTAGAAGTTCTGATATTGCTTAGTTGATCATGATCCACGTTGAGTTTTGTGCCTTAAGGTGTGTCTTGCATTAAACGTCTTATTTGAGAGGTATTAATAATTAAAACTATGTTATATGTAAAAAGAACATAAGAAAGGAGTGAACTTTAGTAATTCCAGATAATCCTAGGGTATGTAATTGGTCTAGCAGGGGAGTATATGGTCTGTTAATAATATATTATTATCTATAATGTGATATTAAGTGAGATAATCAAGTTTACTTAAGAGTCTTATTCTCGGCCAGAACTGTTTCTGTGCTAACAGTCGACAGTAAATAATTCATAACTAATTCAAATAAAATTGGAAAAATATACAATCAGTAAGGTTAGAAACTAGACTCATGAAAGTATTATAGTAAACAATTTCAGAGGTTAAGCCTTACTGTACATAGCACAATAGCCGTTGGAAGAGGACTGTTCTGCAGGAGGCAGTGAGCTGAATCTGAAAGAAAATACTATGTATACAAATAACATCATGAAATATGATATGATAATGTCTAACAAGTCAACACCAGTAATTGGACTATATACTTATGGAATATCACAGTAAGAATTGGGTTAGAAGTAATCTAAATAAGAGAGATAATCCTTTGATCAAAGAGATTTATAACATCTACCTTGAAGCGTTGATGTCGGTTTGTGATTCCACTTGGAATTCAAATCATCTAAGAATTCTTTGATTCTTATCTTTGATATTTGTATTATAGAATTTAAATGTGTATGAGGAATTCCTATCTAGGGCTGAGCATGAAAGGTTTGTATTGATTGTATGGTACTCCTTGGGTGAGTTGTTATTATTCGAAGTGCTTAGGTTGTCTTGTTATTCTATGCTACTCCAATGAGTGAATTATGTGTTGACCAAAGACTTTGACACTCCTATCCATACTCCTTGAGAGAGTCTATTCTGGTAAGAGATACCTTATGATCTTAGAGTGTTGTGACCTCTATTCCTTTGAGATATTGCTCATATTAATTACATGAATGTTCTTCCACTTGAGATCTTGCGAGACTCTCCCCATGGTGGATTCATAGTATGCTCAATTAAGTCATTGTTAGATCTTGCGAGGTCACTTATATTTATAAAATTACGATTCCATACTGCCCGAAGGGAGGCACTATACGTACGTTAGATTGTGGACATTACGGAAGGTCCTCAGTCTCCACCCATTGTGTCCGTAAGCACTGGTGGGAAGACTATTTACATATTTAAATACTATTTAGATATTTGCTTTGCTTTTATTGATGCTTATGACATTATTGGCAATTGTGTGCCATAGACTTATAGGTTTATTTTATTTGATTTTCTTAAATGGATTACTATTAAGTAAATTCATTTCATATTATTTATTGATGTCTATTATTGCATTACACTGATTGCGGGCATAATCGGTTATACATTCTTTTGAGATGATTGTAATCAGTGGTGAAATTGACTATTCAGTCGCGTGCCAGGGATCTTTACCTCGAAATGTATTCCATTGATTGGCTTCCGCATTCCGATCGAGGTGTGGGATTTCGGGGCATGACACAATAAAATTTGAACGTGACTTTTCAAAACCCGAACAACTATATATATTTTTTTTCAATTTTTTTAGAAAAATAACCATACAATAGAAGAAAAAACAACAAAAAAAATAAAAAAGAAAGAAAAAGAAATACGAAACTAATCTAACTAGCATAAATTCCAATGGACTTTCGAAGATTAGTAAATCTCGGGGAGTCCATTGGTTTAGTCATAATATCAACTAGTTGATTATCAGTAGAAATATATTCTAGTGCAACTATATTATCCTCAACTAATTCACGGATGAAATGATGCCTTATATCAATGTGCTTAGTCCGTAAATGTTGAACAGGATTTTTGGAAATATTGATAGCACTAGTGATGTCACAATATACGCTCATGATCCCTTGTTGGATTCCATAATCCTGAAGCATTTGCTTCATACATAATAATTGAGCTCAACAGCTACCAGCGGCAATGTAATCGGCTTCTGCAGTAGATAGAGAAATAGAAGCTTGTTTCTTGCTATGCCAGGCAACTAGACAGTTTCCAAGATAGAAACATCCACCACTTGTGGATTTTCTATCTACTAAGTTGCCTGCCCAATCTGAATCTGAGTATCCAACTAGAGCAGTACAAGTGTCATATGGATACCAGAGCCCTAGATCTGAGGTTTCAGCTACATACCTGATAATTTGTTTAACAGCAGTTAAATGGGATTCTTTAGGATCAGCTTGAAATCTCACGCATGCTCCTACACTAAATGATATGTCAGGTCTGCTAGCAGTCAGATAAAGTAGGCTCCCAATCATACTCCTATAAACATCAGAATCTACACTTTTTCCATCACTATCCTTGCTCAGTTTTAATGTGGTACTCATAGGAGTAGCTACATGTCTACCAAAGTGAAGACCAAAATGCTTGACTAGCTCCCTAGCATATTTGGTTTGAGATACAAAATTCCTTCTTTTAATTGTTTGACCTGAAAACCTAGAAAGAAGGAAAGTTCTCCTACCATACTCATTTTAAATTCTGATTTCATAAGGTTAGCAAACTCAGTAGTTCTTTTCTCAATAGTAGATCCAAAGACAATATCATCTACATATATTTGAGCAATCAAAATGGAATATTTGGTCTTTTGCACAAAAAGTGTTTTATCAACACTTCCTTGATAAAAATCATTATTGACCAAGGATGAGGTCAATCTCTCATACCATGCATGTGGTGCTTGTTTTAGACCATAAAGTGCCTTTCTGAGCCTATATACATGATGAGGAAGTTTAGGATCAATGAATCCTTTTGGTTGTTCAACATATACTTCCTCATTAAGTACTCCATTTAAAAATGCCCTTTTGACATCCATTTGATATAATTTAAATTGTAAATGACAAGCAATGGCCATAAAGATCCTAATAGACTCTAACCTAGCTACAGGAGCAAAGGTTTCCTCGAAGTCTATCCCCTCAATTTGGGTGTACCCTTGGGCAACTAATCTAGCCTTGTTTCTAACAACCTTTCCATTTTCATCACTTTTGTTGTTGTTGTTTTAATTAATCTCTTAATTTTACTCGCAAGTGTACGAATCGTGTTTGGAGTATAGTCGCACAATTCTTACGAGGTCGAACCCACAGGGACTTGTGTTTTTGGAATTCTAATTCGAAGATCAGATTATTACCCTTGTTGAAGAATTAAATTGATTTGATTCACTACAACTACGACTAATCGAAGACTCAATGCAATTAAACAGCTTTAACTAAGAAATTAATCTAAAGGCAATTAAATAATCTATGGAAAAGAAACTAATTGACAAATAAAAATTGAAACTTTAATCAAGAATTTAAAACACTAGGGCATAAGAATCAGCACATGACAATCATAGGAATATTTCTTTTAAAATCAGCAATTGTTTTCACGATTATCTCGTAGAGAATTGGAATTCAATCTATTCTTCTACGGAAAATTTCAGCATTAAAGCATATAGATTTTTAAATAGAATTTTGTATTCTCTTGCATATCAACAGATGAGATTCAAATCATTACATGTATCTATCATTTGATAAATCACAAGTAATATCCAAATACCATGTTAAACATATAACCAAATGCAATTAATTTGAGAATAACAATCGTTAAAACGCATTAATTTGAAATAGCAATTGCATCACATGAATACTATTCCTACAACTAATCATGGCTTCATCTCAGCCCTAGACAGGGATTTAGCTACTCATACTAAGGAATTTAACTGCAAAAACATTAAAATTCATCTTAATGAAAATTAAATTAACTTACAAGAGTTTAAGATAATAGAAAAGCAAAGTTACTGTTCCTCTTGAACTGGAATTGTAAACACTGCTGTCGGACAAGTCTCCTTTGTTGCTCGATTAACAGAAACCGATTGCAACAACAACCAAAGTGAAACAAAAAAGAGAAAAAATCTTCGAACTGTAAAAATTGAAAAAGAAAACACTGCTGGTCGTCTGTCTGTCGGCCGCGCGTTACTGTTCTTCTTCTCTGTTTTTATACATAGAGACTGCCTTTTGCTTTTCTCCTAAATCCAGAACTTTTTCCAAAATTAATCCCATATAAAAAAAAATCTCCCCTGTTGCAGCCTCCTAAATCAAATAATCTGCTAATTGAATTGCCTTAAATCCCATCCAATTGGTAGAAAAGATCCCATCTTTACTCCCTCGAAGCAGAGCCAACACACCCAAAAAATGCAATTTTCTATATCAGAACCAAAATTGGCCCTTCCGTCATCTCCAATTGAACTGAGAATTGATATCTTACCATACTAATCCAAACCTGCAAGTGAAACTTCCTGATTCAGCTTTGTCGCACGCCTCCTTCCCAAATGAAGCACTTTCCTTTTTCTGTTTCTACTACTCAATCGCCTGCAATCAACTTCGTCGGAACCTCCTCATCGATCGCCTGAACCCATGGCCGTCGCCCTTCTGTTGGTTCGCCGCCGTCCCGCCGGAACCTTGCAAGCTCAAGCCCATCATCGCTCTGCTGTGACCGCCGTGACTCCTCCCGATTGTGAGCTCAGGACAGCCGTCGTCGACTCCACGATCGCGCCATCATGCCGTTGCTTTGACTGGACTTGCCGTGAACTGTCGTCGGCTTCGCCCAGCAGCCTCCGCCGTCGAGCTCTCTTCCTTCTCAGTCGGCCAATCGAGCAGAGCTCGTCCTCCGTTAGACACCCAAGCCGATGGCTCGGGTTGCCTTTTTATTTTTATTTTTCTTTTCATTGAACCGTCCGGTTTGTTTCAATTTCACTTTTTTCTCTTTTTTTTTTCTTTCTCTCAATTAAAACCCGCCGAAACAATGTCGTCCACTGGATCGAATCTGAATGGCTCTTTATATTAACTCAGCTCCCGTCTTCTCTTAAGTGACTCATCAACGGTTCAGATCTTCAATGCGTGTGATATCAGTTCTTGGGTCACTTTGGCATTTCAAAATCCGTCTAATGGCTTCACTTTGGCTGCTCTGCAGTTTGAACACTTAAACCTATACAAAATAAAACATGTCCCAAATTAGACGCACCAAATATTTATAAAATTACATAACATATCTAAATTGAGTCATTTAAAGCAAAATACTTATTCAATTCCTAATTATTCGACTAATTACTAAAACTTACTTTATTCTTTATTTTAATTAGAAAACATGACTAACAAACAGGTAAAAAGGCATATAAAAATGTGTATTTTTCATGCTTAATATTTGTTCTTAAAAATCCACTTAGTTTCGATGACATTTATATCAATTTTTCTAGGAACTAGGTACCATACCTCATTTCTAACAAATTGATTTAGCTCTTCTTGCATGGCATTAATCCAATGTTCATCTGTGAAAGCTTCATCAACATTCTTAGGTTCTATGTTAGAGGTAAAACAAAAATGACTGTTTATTATTTCAGCTTGTTGTCTAGTTAGAATAGGGCCACGAGGGTCACCAATGACTTGAGTTATAGGATGATCATTTACTTCTTTCAGGTCATTGTTTGAAGGAGGAGGAGAGGATATGAGCTCAGTAGTGGGAGCCTCTTCTAGTGCTCTTTCATCTTCTTCAGGATGGTCTTGAGAACCTTCTTCAATTTTTTCATCATGAACAACTACATTGATACATTCTTGAATGGTGTTGGTTGTCAGATTTAAGACCCTATAAGCTCGACTATTGAAGGAGTGTCCAAGGAATATTCCTTCATCACTTTTTGAGTCAGGCTTGCCTAGATTTTCTTGATCTTTTAAAATATAACATCTACTACCAAAGATCTTAAAATATTTAACACTAGGCTTTTTATTGTGCCACAGCTCATAGGCAGTTTTATCCTTACCTTCTTGAATGTAACTCGATTAATAATATAGCAGGCAGTGTTAACTGCTTCGGCCCACAAGTTCTTTAGAAGATTCTTACTAGTTAAAAATATTGTGGCCATGTCTTGCAAAACACGGTTCTTTCTTTCAGCAACACCATTTGCTGAGGAGTTTTAGGTACAGAAAATTCATCGTGTATTCCAAATTTATCACAAAATTTATCAAAGGAAGTATTTTCAAATTCTCCACCATGATCACTCCTAATCTTGACAATGGTTAGACCTTTCTCATTTTGGATTTGCTTGGCAATCCCTTTGAACTCAAGAAAAGTATCAGACTTTTCTCTAAGAAAGGCAACCCAGGTATATCTAGAAAAATCATCTACTATCACAAGGAAATACTTTCTCCCTCCTATACTCTCTGTTCTCATGGGTCCAACTAAATCCATATGTAGAAGTTCAAGAGGTCTAGAGGTATTGATAGTATTTACCTTTTTGTGTGAGACTCTAACTTGTTTACCTATCTGACATTCACCGCAGTCTTTCTTATCTTTACGACTAATGATAGGTAGACCCCTAATAATCCCTTTCTTACTTAGTCGAGATAAGTCTCTATAATTTACATGACCAAGACACTTGTGCCATAGTTCTGCTTCATTTGTTTGCGATATGTGGCATTGAGAAGAATTTGGTTGACATGTTTCCTCAACTATATAGCAATTGTCAGTAGTTCTAATACCTCTCATAATTGTTTCTCCTTTCTTGTTGGTGATCTTACAACTGTGACTCCCAAAGCTAACATAGTGATTTTGGTCACAAATTTGGGAAATACTAATGAGATTGTGTTTCAGCCCTTCAACACATAGTATATCCTTAAGGTGGGGCATGTTTGGTACTCTTAGAGTTCCTTTGCCAATGATTTTTGCAGTACTACCATCTCCAAAGATCAGTGGCCCGGTCTGGTCAGGATATGAAAGAAAAAAATGAGTAATCCCAGCCGGAGCTTGAGTGTTTCAGAAAAAAAATAGAGCATCGAGCTTTTGCTTGAGCGCGCATGGCGGAAGCTCTACAGCGATCGGATAGAGGACCACCGGAGACAGATAGAGGCTGATGCCGATGCCGATGGAGATGGGGCCCTGAGGCGGTGGTGAAGTCGACGGCGAAGCTGGTAGCGATGAAGAATCTGGCATGAACAACATAAATAATGAAGAAAAGGTTCTAATTTTAGAATGTTCTGATTTGAGAAAGAAAAGGCCGAATCGAGGAAGACGAGTCCAAATCTATTCAAAAAAATGGTAAGTACACAAATCCTAGTTCGATTGGGAGGTAAAAGGGGCGAATTTGTGGCGGTTTGGAAGGTTTCAATTTTTGGTTTTTTCTGCTATGTTCGGGAAGATAAAAGAGGAATTTTTACTTCGAATTTGGGCGAGATGGAAAGGAATCAAGCCGCAAATAGCTTCATGGGGAAGACATCAATTGGAAATTTCAATTTCTCCAAGAAATTGGGTTGGAAAGTTACTGGATTTGGGGGGAAAAGGAGAACTGTTTTTACCTATAAAAATAGGGCCTGTTGGGCAGAGAAAAGAACTGGTTGGTGGCGGCTGCTCTGTCGAGAGGCAGAGAAGGGAGAAAGGCGGTACTGTTGGCTCAAGAGAGGAGCCAACACACGACTTCGAAGGGAACTGCTGGGTTCTCGAGAGAGGGGGTAGCACGACTGGTCTTCTGTCTGTTCGGAAAGGAGAAAATCAGAAATTGTGTCTGCTCGAGAGAACTAAGTAGGACAAAACTGTCGAGAGACAGAACTGTCTGAGGGAGTTCACAGATGGGAGAGCTTTGCTTTGGCTGGAATTGGGGACTATTTTGCTCTGTTCGAGAGAAAGAGCAGAACGATTGAGGTGTGCAGTAGAGAGACTATTGCAGATGATGGAGGAGAGAGCAAAGCAGGACAGGATTGCAGAGAACAGGCGTGCAGTAGAGAGACTATTGCAGACGGACTGAATTCAGAGAACAGGCTTTTTCTTTATTGGATCTTTTGTTTAGTGAATTTCTGTGTATTAAGTTTAGTTGAACATTTGATTGATTAAAAAGAAATTAAAAATTAGAACTTTTCATTTCATTGTTGCTTGTTACATACTGTTAGAATTAGGTTGAATATCTTACTAAGTCTCTGAGGGATCGACCTCGTAGCCATTATTCTACATTAGATTCGTGCGCTTGCGAGTATTATATTAAAATTTACATCAAGTTTTTGGCACTGTTGTCGGGGACTACGTAGGATAATTTATCAAATTCTTAGAGTAGTTTAGTTTCAGTTTAATTTTGTCACGCGCCAAATTTCCAACCCCAAGATATGCGGAAGCGATAAACCAATGAAGGTAATAGGGTCACAAATCTGGGACGGACCGAATACTCGATTCATCACCATAGATCCCATATACATACACGGGAATAGCAGGATCAAAATGATGTAAACAAATGTTCAATTACTACAGAAATGAAATAACTAAACATTCTAACTATCTTACGCTTATCAAGTATTTCCACGAAAATGAATAAATAAATAAGTGACACGCAGGCCACGGAATAACCATAAACCAAAAAAATCCAACAATAACAAAATAACTACTACGCTATCCAGTCTTCACGACTTTACGATCACCAACCTCCACGTCACGAATATGCTGATCACACCTCTTCAGCCTTAATCCCTGCATCAGAAGATGCGTGAGTATTCCAGAGGAAATACTCAGTAGGATGCTAGAAAAACTCACAGAAGAAATAGGCAATAAAAGAACCAATAACAAACAGGTCCGATAACTCAGGATGATCATAAACACAGGTGGTACTTACTAGGAAAAGATACAGCACCCAAAATATCTCGTTGATCAGGGTGGAATAAATCACAAGAATCAATATGACTCCCGACTTCAAAAGAGTAAGGAGATAAGCAAAATATCTGATCTGGACAACCAATGTGTCGAAGGTGTCAATTTCTGCTCTCTGATCAGTCCACTTCCTCTATGGACTTCAATACCAGAACATCCTAGATGTTCTTCGTAGGAACCCGGCCATGCGTCTAGGGATGCTGGCCCCATCAGTACTTACGGGCACAATGGGCGGAGATTGCAGACCTTCCGTAATGTCTAACAATCTAAAGCGCACGCGTTGCCGTCATTGGCTGAACTACAGAGGTTAATAATCATCGGAGACCACCATGGGTCTAGCTATGGCTCGTGAGCATACTATGATCCAATCTAAGAGTGTTCAAGAAAACTGTTAGTGGAGAAACAGTTCACATGGAACTGGATTTGTCTAACCACAAACAAGGGTATTCTCATGAATTAACAATTTCAAAAATTAAACTCTCGAAGGAGTACAATGGAATTCTCAGCATTTAACAACGACGAACTCTGAAGAGATTAACCAACAACCGGTCTGTGCCTATGCACGAGCTGACTCGAAACTGAACTCCTTGGTATAGGCTCTGTCAACATCATCACCAAGCACTATTATAATCAAGATCATCCCTGGTTCACAAGACTTCTGAAATCGATGTCTCTCAAAAGCTTTAATGGTAGAATTGGAAAGAATAACCCTAATCTAACATCAGGGTTTCATGAGGTCGAAGATGCGCGATGTTAGGCACCGCGAACAAAGACATTGATGACCACGATATTTGGAATAGAGACAATACTCAACACATGATACTAAAAGTGGCCCGAACGGATGAATCCGTGAATATTCACCTAATTTTGCGGATTCGGCGAATTTCAGTAGCTGAATATTCTGGACGAAAGTCGGGCAGTGTTCAATTTGTTCGGATCTGCCACATTTCAGCCAACTTTGCCGAATTTTGTTCCTCACTGACATCTTCCTACCTGTATTGACCCACCCTCCCAATCCAAATATTGTTACCGGGCTTCTCTATGACTACGTTACCAAGCTGCTCAGAATGGTACCTTAACATGATACTATATATGTTAGCAAAATACATTGAGCTTCCAATAATTTTGGAGTACTTAAGTTGTGACGCACCATCCCCATAATTTTTCCTTAACCTACGCGTAGGACTATATGGGGTATTCACAGGTTTACACTCAAAATAATCAGACTTCTTTAGTATTTTCTCCACATAATGTGATTGACTCAACACTATACCTCCTGGAGTCCTGTGAATCTTAATGCCCAGAATTACATTTACATGTCTAAGGTCTTTCATATCAAAATTTTTATTCAATAAAGTTTTGGTTTCTAGAATCTCATTCACATCATTACCAAAAATAAGCATGTCATCAACATAAAGACATAAAATAATATAAGTATTATATGTTTGTTTAAAATAAAGACATTTATCCGTTACACAAACATTAAAACCATTAGATATAATTACATTGTCAAACCTATCATGTCATTGTTTAGGAGCCTGTTTTAAACGATAGAGAGACTTAACCAACTTACATACTTTCTTTTCTTGACTAGGAACTATAAATCCCTCTGGCTGATCCATATATATCTCTTCCTCTAATTCACCATTCAAGAACGCTGTCTTGACATCTATTTGATAAATTTTTAGATGATAATAGGCTATTAGTGCTATAAGCACATGAATTGTTGTAATTCTAGTCACAGGAGAATATATGTCAAAGTAACCTAGACCCTCTTTTTTACTGTACCATGGATCCGTCAGGATTCAATTTTTCTTAAAAATCCACTTGCATCAAATTAGTTTAGACCCTGGAGGTAGATCACTTAAGACCCACATCCTATGAGCAAGTATGAAATCCATCTCACTTTGTATAGCTTCCTTCCAAAGAGAAGCATCACTAGAAGCCATAGCATCTTGATAAGTCAAAGGATCATCTCATATTAAGTATGTATCGAAATCATCTCCAAAGTTCTTTTCTATTCTAGGTCTTTTACTCATTCTAACCTCCTCATTAGTACAAGGCATGTTGGTTTCAACAATAGGACTTAATGATGTATTAGGTTGGTTTTGCACAACAGCCTTTGTTTTTTCCTTCCAAAGAAAAATATTCTCATAGAATATAGCATCATCGGATTATTTAATAGTCTTAGGAATATAATCTGCTCGATATAACCTTAAAGAATCTATATGCACTACTGTTTTGTGCATATCCAATAAATATGCCATCAAAAGTCTTGAAACCTAGTTTATAATGTAACACTCGAAAAATTAGTAAGTATTTTAAAACCGAAATTTGACCCTCTTAATGTTTAATTTGGTCGTATTTTGCCGATGGGAATTAAAGTTGGTGAGAAGAGCTTTCCAACGCCACCAACTATGCGCGATTTGGAGTTCGGAGTGAAAAGATATGAGAAATTGAATTTTGTTGGAGCGTGGCTGCGATCGATCGCCATAATAAATGATCGATCGGCAAATTGAATCGATCGACCACTTATCAAAACGATCGATCGTAGTTACTGTGATTTTTTATTGTTTTGTTTCGCATAAAGAGATCGATCGGCAATAATTGCCATCGATCGGCTGTAATACGGTAGTGTAGAACAACGCATACAACGATCGATCGCCGTATAGCCGATCGATCGCCGGTTGCAGTTTTGCGATTTCTAGCTTATTTTTGGGGTGGATTTGCATGGGAAAGATACCAAATCCCAATTAGACTCAATTTGCACGTCTCTAGAATGATCTTGAGGCCTTCCCATTGGTTGGAAGTGTCCATGATTTAGAAAATTAGTTTAAGAAGGGATTCTCTCCCAACTCTATATAAACCCTAGATAGTTGGCTTGTGCTATTGCAAAACCTAACCCTAGAACGTCTATAGACCTTTCTCCTTCTCCTTCCCACGTTCACCCACCTCCTTTAAGGCTTCTTCTTGTGGGAGTTTGCAAGAGCTTGAAGCGGGAGCTTTAGAGAAAACGGAGGAGACGAGCAACACGTAAAAAGGCAAAATCTTTGGTGAATTAAGTAGGATGGTTTTTTCCCTTTCCTCTCTTCTGTTATATGATATTGATAAGTATTTTGATTCAGTACCTTAGAGTATTGTGTGGATTCTTGTGAGATAAATGAATTGCGTCATTATTTCTATGTGTAGTGCATCATAATCGTATGTGCATTCATGTTCTGTTTCTAGATGGGAATTCACACCTAAAAGTCTGATGCTTTATTAATTTTTCAGAGACTAGAAGTTCTGATATTGCTTGATGGACCATGATCCACGTTGAGTTTTGGTGTCTTAATATGTGTCTTGCATTAAAGGTCTTATTTGAGAGGTATTAATTTTTAAAACTATGTTATATGTAAAGGAACATGAGAAAGGTGTGTACTTTAGTAATTCCAGATCATCCTAGGGTCTATAATTGGTCTAGGAGGGGAGTATATGGTCTGTTAATGATATATTATCATTTATAATATGTTATTAAGTGAGATAATCAAGCTTAATTAAGAGTCTTAATCTCGGCTAAAACTGTTTCTATGCTAACAGTCGATAGTAAATAATTCATAACTAATTCAAATAAAATCGCAAAAATATAAAATCAGTGGGGTTAGAAACTAGACTCACGAGGGTATTATCAGTTCAGAGGTTAAGCCTTACTATACAGAGCACAGTAGCCGTCGGAAGAGGATTGTTGTGCAGGAGGTAGTGAGCTGAATCTAAGAGAAAATACTAAATATACAAATAACATCATGAAATATGATATGATAATGTCTAACGTGTCAATACCAGTAATTGGATTATATACTTATGGAATATCACTGTAAGAATTGGGTTAGAAGTAATCTAATTATGAGGGATAATCCTTTGACCAAGAGATTCATAACTATCTACCTTGAACCGTTGATGTCGGTTTGTGATTCCACTTGGAATTTAAATCATCTAAGATTCTTTGATTTTCTTATCTCTGATATTTGTATTATAAAATTCCAATGTGTATGAGGAATTCCTATATAGGGCTGAGCATGAAAGGTATGTATTGATTGTATGGTACTCTTTGGGTGAGTTGATGTTATTCGAAGTGTTTGGATTTCTTGTTATACTAAGAGTGAATTACATGCCTTTGTGAAACTTGTCATTCTATGCTACTCCAATGAGTGAGTTAGTTGTTGGCCAAAGATCTTGACACTTCTATTCATACTCCGTGAGAGAGTCTATTCTGGTAAGTGATACCTTATGATCTTATAGTGTTGCGACCTCTTTTCCTTTGAGATATTGCTCATACTGATTTCATGATTGTTTCTTCCATTGGAAATCTTGCGAGACTCTCCCCATGGTGGATTCATAGTATGCTCAATTAAGCCATATCTAGATCTTGTGAGGTCACTTATATTTATGAAGTTGCGATTCCATACTGCCCGAAGGGAGACACTATACGTACGTTAGATTGTGGACATTACGGAAGGTCCTCAGTCTCCGCCCATCGTGTCCGTAAGCACTGGTGGGGCCAGCATACTAGATGCATGGCAGGGTTCCAAAGAGAGGACCCCTAGGGTGGTTCTGGTATATTATTTTAGTCACTTGCGAGCGACCAGTTTAGCGAGCAGAAATTGTACTCCTTTCACTATAGATGTCTGGAGCCTTTGATATAATTGTTGTTCTCTCCTTACACATATATTTGTTCGGAGTCTTATTGCAGTTTTCCTATACTTGCGAGTTAGGATTATTATTATTGACTAACCTTGCAGGTGTATCGACCTCGGTTTAGTTCAGATGTTGTGGATTGTCTATAACCTTTGTTATTCTTATTTCTCTTCATACTACTTATTTTAATTCAGTGGGTTTTTACATCCTACTGAATGTTTCTATGAAATACTCATCCATCCTCTGATGCAGGCGCAAATGACAATTGAGATCAAGAAGCGCAGTAGTGGAAAGGCGGATTGCAGGCGCCGAGAAGAGTTTAAAGACTATTTAGTTATTTGCTTTGCTTTTATTGATGCTTATGACATTATTGGCAATTGTGTGCCACAGACTTATAGGTTTATTTTATTTGACTTTCTTAAATGGATTATTATTAAGTAAATTCATTTCATATTATTTATTGATATCTGTTATTGTATTACACTGATTGCGGGCATAATCGGTTACGCATCCTTTTGAGATGATTGTAATCAGTTGAGAAATCGACTGTTCGGTCGCGTGCTGGGATCTCTACCTCGAATTGTATATAAATTGTTGGCTTCCGCACTCCAATCGAGGTATGGGATTTCGGGGCATGACATATAAACCTTCACATTTGGAATTTTTACCTTAGCAAGACATCCACACACTTTGTTAAAATTAAAACTTGGGTTTTCTTCCCTTCATTAGCACGAAATGAGTTTTCTCACTACTTTTATAAGGCACTCTATTTAAGATCACACAAGTAGAAAGTAAAGTTTTTCCCCAAAAGTTCTTGGGTAAATCAAAACTAGAGAGCATAAAATTAATCATATCAATGAAAGCTCTATTCTTTCTTTCTGCCACTCCATTAGATTGAGGTGTATAATGCGCTGTAGTTTCATGAATAATTTCATGATCTTCGTAAAATTTATTAAAATCAAAAGAACAATATTCTCCACCACGATCAGATCTCACTCTCTTGATCCGCCTATCCGTTTGATTTTCCACCTCATTCTTATAGATCTTAAACTTCTCAAAAGCCTCATTTTAGTAGCAAGCAAATAAACATGGCAATCTTTTGAATAATCATCTATCAAAGTTATAAAATATCTCTTTTGTCCTCTTTTCATATGACCATTCAGTTCACATATATCACTATGAACAAGTTCTAAAAGAGATGAAGCATGATGACTAGTTTTATATGGTTTCCTATGTTGTTTATCTTGAATACAAATTTCACATTTACCAAGAGTATTCATATCTGATTTAGGAATCAAATCAAGATTCATCATTCTTTTAATACTTTGTAAATTCACATGCCCAAGTCGACAATGCCATAAATCATGATATTCAACATTCGACAAAACATTATCCATATATTATGAAGAGACAATCTGTTACCCGAAGTAAAGTGAATATCCATTCTTCCTTATCAATGAACTTGTGCCACCGAGGAATTGCCCATAGTCATAGTACTTCTTCTTACTTCCTGATAGAAAGAAAAGGATGAAACATCAATACAAATATGGACATTAGCCCCTGTGTCTACCCACCAATCCGTAGGTTGACAAGCCAAATTAATTTCAGGAAGGGTGACTACTAATATGTCATTGGTCCTAGCAAAGCTAGTCCCTGATGTTACCACATAGCCTAAGAAGAGCTTGCACCAATTATGTTTTGGTGCCCATTCTCCTTATCCCTGAGTTCTCTGCATTGCTCTGCATAGTATCAAACTACACCACACACATAGCAGCCCCTTTTCTTTTGGTCATTTTGGATCTTAGTATTAGGCTTGAGATGGTTGCTGTTGTTGTTATTTCTGTTGTTGTTGTTGTTGTTGTTGTTGTTGCTGTTATTTTTGTTGTTGTTGTTATTGTTGTTCCTCTTCTTAATCTTCTTCTTACCAAACCATTTCGGTCGCCGCTCCTCAATAACATTGGCATTTGCACTTGCTTTATTAGAAGAGATTACAATACATATATGTTTCTTTCTATGTTTCTCTTCAATTTAGATAGCAACAATCAGATCATCCATAGTCATAGCCTCTCGCTTATGCTTTAGGGTAACCTGAAAGTCACTCCATGATGGGGGAAGTTTAACAATCAAGGCTGGAACCTGTAGTCTCTCATCTATGGGAATACCTTTCCCCACAATTTTTTATACAAGGTTCTGTACTTCAGCAACTTGGTCCCAGACAGATTTGTCCTCAACCATTTTAAAGTCGAAATATTCACCAACCACATATTTCTCTTCTCCCACATGTTCTTTCCCGAATTTCTTTTCAAGTGCTTCCCACAGTAATTTGGCAGAAGTAGTATTATAATGTAGATCATACAGTTCATTACTCAAAGCACTTAAAATTTATCCATAGCACAAATCATTATCTTGCTGGAATTTAGAACTAGTAGATCTAACAGGTTCATACTCATCAGGATTCACAACATATTCAAGATTAGTAATAACATAAAACATCTTAAGCGTAGTCAACCAGAACCTCATCTTGTTCTGCCAATGCTTAAAATCTTTTCCATCAAACTAATCAGGCTTAAGAGATTTACCAACACCCATGATAACAGTACATAGCACAGCAGAATATCTATTTCGACTGTTGAAATCCTATGTATAATCAAGAGGGATTGTACTTTTACCCATCTGTGTTGAATTCTATTCCAAATGAACCTGAAATTGCATATTGAAATCAATTCATCCGAGGCACAATGATTTGGCACTACTGACTTCAAAACAGATATTGCCGCCTTCTTCGTGCACTGGCTTTCTCCGGCAATCTGTCCCCAAGATACAACGAACCGGTCGACAAGTGGTGCACTCCAACAAGTCAGACCTGAACTCATAGAAAAGTAACTGTTACCTTTGGGAAGAAGAATCAAAGAAGGAGGAGAGAATTCTAGAACAAATTGTGTTATGTCTATGTTATTTTTTGTTGAAGGCAACTATTTATATTAACCAGAATCCAACGAACTCATTTCACCAAAGGAAACGAACGGGCACCCTTTTACAAAGGGAGATGAGCGGACACCCTTCCACAACGGTAAATAAATGGGTTTAATTGTTCATTGTCCATCCAATTACCCGTCTCACCGTTATATCATAATCAACAGCTCCTAAGCTCCAAAAATAATTAGTCGTTTGATCGACAATCAAAGGCTCTAAGTGCTAAGTGCGCCACTAAAGCGCTACAATGTGCCCATTCGCCCACCCCACCCGCACGTGCATGTGTGTACCTTTAGGTGTACCCACGAATGTGTACACCTTCGTTTGGGGAGAGTCTCCACACCCATAAGATATACAAGAGGAAGAAATTTTTCAAATATATACCCTATCACACCCATGTCTGTTTCCTATGTGGGACTAAAGAAATCTCCCATCTTAGAGATTTCTTTTGATTTCCCAAATAACTTAGCAAAATGATCAAATTTAATAAAAATAAAATTCCTACTAATCCTATTTCGATCAAATAATAAATATGGGCCTAAGATAAGAATTCATTTAGTGGCTTACACCACTAAATTAATTTGGGCCCATCAACCCAAAATAAAAACCCAACAATCTTGGACATATTGTTAGCAATCTTGGCACGTTTTATTAAGGTCATAAATTGAATCAATACTTTTCTTTTGGAGTCATTTTTTCCTTTTCAAGCAATCTTTTGACGGTGGCCAAATTTTCTACATAAATAACACTTTATGCCTCTTTCATTCTGATGATTTTTGTCTTTATGGATAGCATTATTTGTTTTAGGATTCTTCCCTTTAGAGCTTTTAAACTTTATTTGTTTGCCTTTAACCTCTTGAGAAACCATGTAGACTGAGTTTTGTTCCAGTGCTTTAAGCCTTGACTCCTCTTGCACAAGCATATTGGCCAATTCGTTTATATTCAATTTATCTTTCATGGTATTATAGTTAATTTGAAATGACCCATAATATAAATTCTCATACCATCAATGAGAATGGAGACAACCTGCTGTTTGACAAAACCCATCTACTCGGAATGTGCGCGATTCATAAGATCTATCGAATGCATGCATAGAGATCTTGGGAACTCCCTCAGGCTCATCATAAGAGGAAGTGCCACCTATGTCCATACCCTCCCCCATAATTAAAATAGAACATGAGCGCTTGCATTTATGACCTGGTACCTCTGTTTTAAAACCCGGTTCAGCCTGATCGGGTCATTCGCAACCCGGGCAGGTTGACCCACGAATCGGCCTGTACGGGCCAACCGGGGGGGAAGAAAACAGAGAAGAGGGAGGGAGAGGGTCGTCGGGGAGGAGGGGGGGGTCGTCGTCGGGGCCAAGGGGAGGGAGAGGGGTTCGTCGGGGGGAGGGGGGGCAGCACCGGGGTGACGGGGGGGGGGGGGGGGGGACAAAAACATAGAGGGGTCACCGGGGGGAGAAAAACAGAGAGGGGTCGCCAAGGGGAGGGTTGCCACTACCGGGGGGTGGGAGAGGGGTCACCGCGGGGGGGGGGGGGAGAAAAATAGAGAGGGAGGAGAGGGGCAGGGGGGGAAGAAAACAGAGAGGAGAGAGGGAGAGGGGGGTCGTCACCGGGGCACCAGGGGGAGGGGGGGCAGCGCCGGGGCTCTGGGGGGAGAAAATAGAGAGGGAGAGAGGGGGGAGGGAGAGGGGTCACCGGGAAGGAGAGGGGGGGTCGTCGTCAGGGCGCCACGGGGGAGAAAAACAGAGTGGGGGAGAGGGGGGAGGTAATCCAGGTCGACCCACCAGATCAAACCAGTTGGCCCGACACGGTCATCAAACTAGGTCAACTATCGAACCGGGTTTTAAAACACTTCCTAGTATAAAGCCCTCATCACAATTAAAACATAGGTCTCGAGAGCAGCAATCCTCCAATTGAGCAGGGGTAATTAGGTAAGGCGTCGCACTTGCCCTGCTGTAGGGATAGGTTTCGACCAAGGTTTTAAAAATCAAACCGGTCATTGACCCGAAATTCTTGCTAGGTAGGTCCAATAGGGAGACCTAACTGCTGATGTCATTGTACAAAAAACCAAAAAGAAAAATCTCCCTCTCCTTTTCCAACGAGCTCGGGCAAGGGGTGCGGTGTTACCAGAAAAAAAGGTCTTTCCCCCTCTCCCAGAGAGCTCGGGGGGGGGGGGGGGGGGGGGAATGGCTTCGCTCCCTCCACCTCGTTGTCTTCGCCGCTGTCTTTGTCGCAGCCGTGGCGGCCGATGGCCTGAGTCACGACGATCGACGGCGACGAAGAAGAAGCGGAGGCAGAAAGTGTGGCAATTGTGGAGCTCGATGGCAGCCGATGGTGGATTGAGGGCCATGGGCGAGGAGCAGAGCCAATGAGGAGGGTTTTTCGGCTGGCCGACGGCTTCCCCCCTCTAGCTCGTCGTCCTTGCCGCTGTCTTTGTCGTAGCCGTGGCAACCAGAGAGGGAATCCGCGGCCATGGTGGCCAATGGTTCGGGTGTCCAACAGTCAAAAAGAGCTCTGTTCGAGTGGCCGGTAGAGATCGACGGCGGACTGAAGGATGACAATGTTGGGCTCGAGCTAAGGAGGAGTCGACGACAGTGGTCACGATCGACAGCAACGAAAAAGAAACGGAGGCTGAAAGTGCGGCGATTGTGGAGCTAGACGGCGGCCGATGGTGGAATGAGGGCCACGGGCGAGGAGCAAAGCCGGTGGAGGATGGTTTTCCATCCGGCTGATGCACAGCCGGCTTTAGTTGAGGTTATGCCATCTCCATCTCCTTGTTTTCACAGTCATGGCCGCCGCGATGGTGGCAGCAACCAATTTTTTTTTTATTTGTTCATTCTTATCCATCACCGTGATCGGCGTGCAATGGCATCATAATCAATGCCATTGCCGGCAACACCAACGAGTGGGCAGTCCTACTCGGCCAGTGATGTGCCGACAAGCTTGTAGTGCTCTGATACTACTAGTGGAGCTCGAGCCTGGGCCAAGCCTTCCTGTATTAGGCACTCGAGCTCGAGCTGGGAGGGACCGAGCTATAAACAAGCCGAGCCGAGCTTGAGCTCAAATTTGAAATTTCGAGCTCGAGCTGAGACATGCCCAAGCTCAGCTCGGCTCGGCTCGTTTACACCCCTAGGTCCCAAGAAAATACAATCCACCAATCAGAGCTGCATGAGTTGGTGGGCCTTGGTAACCTTGGGCCCATGCAACTACAATCCACGAATCTAATGGCCGCCGCCCGTCAGATTGCGATCTGGGAATCCACAAGTTTTTGCTAGTTGTGATGCGGATCTAGCCACAGAACTGCTCAGTTCTATTCAAGGTGCTACAGGCTATGTCAATTTCGTGCGCCAACTAACCCTTATTGTAAGTGGAGCCTATCAGCCCTCCCAGGCTGCCCTTGTTAGGAAGCACGTAGTATCTCCTAACTCGTCAGACTCGTCCTCCCTAAAGCAGGATGAATGGATATCAAGAAAGAAAAAAGGTACTAAATTAGTTGTTACCTTAGTCCAAGTTTTGATGCTTTGCCGATTAAATATGCACCATTAATGGATATGCTTGTTTCAATGGAAAAGTCCGTAGGACTTGTTACTCTTGCTGATTTGGGAGTTTCTGATCCAGTCAATAATGAGGCAGAGAGCACATCATGCTCCATGCATTACCAAAAGAGAATGTTCAGAGAGAGTGAGAAAAACCAATTTGCAGCGATGGATCTCGAACCAATGGTTTGCGTATTTTAGCTGTGAAATTGAACGGCCATGAGGCTAGCACGAGATTTTTCCATATTACCTGGCCAATGAGCCTAAAATACTATATTACCAGGTTTTTCTGGGTTCATGCCATATAGCCTGGTTTTGGGACCTAATCTTCCCATTTTGCCCACCTGAAACCCTAATCCCCAATAGTTCATGTTTTACCAACCCTTAGTCCATTTTACATTTCACAAAAGCTTCCCCCTCTGTGATCATACGGGAAAGAACTTCCCTTTCGGAGGCGGATATCCCAAAATGTTGTCACAAAATTTTGTTACACAACTTCTAGTGGGGATGATGAATTTGCAAAGAGGGAGCATGTGGTGAAACCGCTATTATTCCACTTCAATTCTTCTTCTTTCTTCTTTTAAAATTGTTCATCCCCATGAGGTAGTGTCTCTAGATCCTTAAGCTATCATCATGAGAAGAAAGAGGAGAAAAAAATAAAAAAGAACGTAAAAAGAATGGGCAAAAACATATAAGAATTAAAGGAGATATGAGTAGTTGAATTTGCCATCAAATTGTGTCATCGATGACACGATGTCGTGTCATAGAGGACAATATAGAAGTGGTATCCTACCATCAAGGACACGATACCATGACATACTTCAACA
This sequence comes from Houttuynia cordata, assembly GCA_039654745.1. Taxonomy (NCBI): domain Eukaryota; kingdom Viridiplantae; phylum Streptophyta; class Magnoliopsida; order Piperales; family Saururaceae; genus Houttuynia; species Houttuynia cordata. The sequence continues at coordinate 3,321,215 of CM077502.1, read as the reverse complement.
AATTATATCTTCTTTATTTTTTATTCATTTTCACCCATTCTATATGTGTTTTTCTTTATTTCTACTCCTCTTTCTTCTAATGATTATATTCTAAAGATCTTGAGATAATATCTAGTGAAATATAAAAATACACAATAAATAGCATGTGGTGTTTTAACATACATAGGATATCGTCATAAGAAGAAAAATGAGGAAAAATAAAGAAGCAAAAAAAGGCAAAAACGGATAAGATATTTGGGAGATATGACTCTTTAAGTTTTGACCCTCAAAATAGCAGTGTCTATCGTGTCGTGTCTGTGATAACATTACATACTTCAAATAATCATATCTCCTTCATTTGTTATCATGTTTCGCCCATTCCTTTTGCGTTCTTCTTTATTTTTACTCGGCATTCTTCTAATGATAAGATCATAATGATCTTGAGACAATATCTAGAAAAATTCACGTTAATAGCATGTGGTGTTTCAACATATTTAGGTTATCATCATAAGAAGAAAGAAGGGAAAAAATAATGAAGAATGCAACAAGAATGAGCAAGACCAGATAAAAAATGAGGGAGATATTACTCACTTAATTTTATTCTACAAATAATGGGAAGATTCGAATCCTCGAGGCACGATAGTTGTGTCTATCATGTCCTTGAAGGCATGGTAGCATGCCATACCTCGACGAATCATATCGCTTTCATTTTTTGAACATTATTTTGCTCATTCTTATTGAGTTCTTCTTTATTTTTAGTCATTTTTCTTTTAATGATGATATCTGAAGGACTGTGAGATAATACCCAGTAAAATATAGAAAAATATATGATAAATAGAATGCGGTATCTCAACATACTTGAGCTATCATCATGAGAAGAAAAATGAGAAAAAATAAAGCAAAACACAAGAAGAATGGGAAAAAATGGATACCAAATAAGGGAGACATGACTCGTTTAATTTTGTCCCACTAAAAATGGGAAGACACGATAGCAATGTCATCATAGCATGACATACTTTAACGAATCATATCTCCTTAATTTCTAAATTTTTTTTTCCTTTTTGCCATTCTTCTTTATTTTAACTCCTATTTCTTATAATGATGATATCCTAAGGATCTTGAGACAATATCTAGAAAAATATAAAAATTTTCATGATAAATAGCATGTGATGTCTCAAGATACTTAGGATATTATAATGAAAAGAAAGAGGATGAAAAATAGAAAAGAGTTCAAAAAAATTAGGGTAAAAACGGATAAGAAATGTGGTAGATATGACTGGTTGAATTTTGTCCATATTGGCTAAAAATCTACGTGCTATTTATCATGTATTTTTTTATATTTTACTAGATATTGTCTCAAGATCTTTAAGATATTATCATTATAAGAAAGAGGAGTAAAAATACAGAAGAACGCAAAAAGATTGGAAAAAAATGAATCAGTAATAAAGGAGATATAATTCGTTGAAGTATACCATTGATAGACACTGCAATCGTGTCCTCAATACACCGATAACAGTTTCTCATTTTCTGTGAGACATCACATGATCCACTTCATTCTTTGCATGTTCTTCTTTATTTTTCCTCTACTTTATTCTCATGATGATAGCCTAAGTATCTTGAGACATACATGATCCACTTTATAAATTCAGCATTCTCACTAAAAGTTGTGTAAAAATATTTTACGATATCCTCATAGGGAGTAAAAATAGAGAAGAACGAAAAAAGAATCGGCAAAAATGGATAAGAAGTGAGAGATATTACTCGTTGACTTATGACATGCTATCGTGTAAACGAATACATGATAACACTGTTATCATCCATACGATTATACGATAGCACTACTATTGTGTAAACATATACACGATATACGAATACATGATAGCACTGCTATCGTGTAAACGATTACACTGCTATCCTGTCATCCCCATTTTTTGTGGGACATATTTCAACGAGTTATATCTCGTTTGTTTTTTATCATTTTTTGCCTATTCTTGTTGTGTTCTTTTTTAGTTTTCCTCCTTTTTATTCTCTTGATGATAGCTTAAGTATGTTGAGATACCATATTTTATATAATTTTCCTTTTCGTACAATTTTCCATATTTTATTAGATATCAAAGAAAGTGGAGGAAAAATAAAGAACACAAAAAGAATGATAAAAAGGATCAGAAATGGAGAAGATACAATTCGTTGAAGTATGTCATGCTATCATGTAGTCGATGATACAATAGACACTACTATCGTGTTATATGATATATTTTAACGAGTTATATCTCCCTAATTTCTTATCCATTTTTTCTCATTCTTTTTTTGTTCTTCTTTATTTTTCATCATCTTTTCTTTTCATGATGATAAATTAAGTATCTTAAGACTCAACATACTCCCACATTCAAAATTCAGCATTCCAAGTTGAGTTGTGCAAAAATATTTTGGGCTATCCTCATAAGGAGAAAGCAGAGGAAAAATAAAGAAGAACAAAAACGAATGGGCGGAAATGGATACAAAGTGAGAGAGATATGACTTGTTGAATTATGTCATTCTATTTTGCCCTCGATGACACAATAACACTGCTATCATGTAAACGATTACACAATAGCACTACGATCATGCAAACGAATACACCATAGCACTGCTATCATGTGTTTATTTATTTTTTGTGGGATATATTTTAACAAGTAATATCTCCCTTATTTCTTATTTATTTTTGCCAATTCTTTTTGTATTTTTTTTTATTTTTCCTCGTCCTTCTTCTCATTGTGATAACCTAAGTATGTTGAGACACCGCATGCCAATTATCGTGAATTTTTTTATATTTTTCTAGATATTGTCTCAAGATCCTTAGGATATCATCATTAAAAGAAAGATGAGTAAAAATAAAGAACAACAAAAAAACGAAAACATAGATCAGAAATTAAGGAGATATGATTCGTTAAAGTATATCATGCTATGGTGTTATTAAAATATATACTATAGCAATTTCCCATTTTTTGAGGGACATATTTTAATGAGTAATATCTCCCACATTTTTTATTCGTTTTTGCTGATTCTTATTATTTTCTTCTTATTTTTCCTCCTCTTTCTACTCATAATGATAGTTTATTTATCTTGAGACATAACGTGCCCCACTTTGCAAATTCAGCATTCCAACTAGAAGTTGCGTAAAAATATTTTAGAAGATCATCATAGGGAGAAAGCAGAGGAAAAACAAAAAAGAACGAAAAAAGAATGGGAAAAAATGGACAAGAAGTGTTAACTCGTTCAATTATATCATGCTATGATATCCTTGATGACACGATAACACTGCTATGGTGTAAACAAATATATGAAGTCATGAAGTCATGGTGTAAACAAATATATCATGTAAACGATTACACAATTGCACTGCTATCATGTCGTTGCCTTTTTTTGTAAGATATATTTTAATGAGTCATATCTCCCTCATTTCTTATGCATTTTCACTTTTTTTTATTCTTCTTTACTTTTCCTCCTCTTTATTCTCATGATGATAGCCTAAATATCATGAGACACCAAATGCTCCCACTTTGCAAATTTAGCATTCCTACTAGAAGTTATGTAAAAATATTTGGGGATATCTCGTAGGGAGAAAGAGGAGGAAAAATAAAAAAGAACGAAAAAAGAATGCACAAAAATAGATAAGAAGTGGGAGAGATATGACTCATTGAATTATAACATGCTATCGTGTCTTCGATGACACAATATGCACTGCCATCGTGTAAATGAATACACCATAGCACAGCTATCATGTATACCATTACATAATATCACTATTATCGTGTAAACGTACGAATTCACGATAGCATTGTTGTCACGCCCCGAAATCCCATACCTCGATTGGAGTGCGGAAGCCAAAAAATGAGATACATTTGGAGGTAGAGATCCCAGGCACGCGAACCGAACAGTCGATTTTCCAACCGATTACAATCATCTCAAAAGGATGTGTAACCGATCGTACTGCAATCAGTGTAATACAATAACAGACATCAATAAATAATATGAAATAAATTTACTTAATAATAATCCATTTAAGAAAGTCAAATAAAATAAACCTATAAGTCTATGGCACACAATTGCCAATAATGTCATAAGCATAAAAAAAACAAAGCAAATAACTAAATAGTCTTTAAACTCTTCTCGGCGCCTGCAATCCGCCTTTCCACTACTGTACTTCTTGATCTCAATTTTCATTTCCACCTGCATCAGAGGATGCATGAGTATTTCATAGAAACACTCAGTAGGATGTAAAAACCCACTGAATTAAAACAAGTAGTATGAAGAGAATAAGAATAACAAAGGTTATAGACATTCCACAACATCTGAACTAAACCGTGGTCGATACACCTGCAAGGTTAGTCAATAATAACAATCCTAACTCGCAAGTATAGGAAAACAGTAATAAGACACCGAACAAACGTATATGTAAGGAGAGAACTACAATCATATCAAAGGCTCCAGACATCTATAGTGAAAGGAGTACAATTTCTGCTCGATGAACTTGTCGCTCAGCGTACGTATAGTGAACTTCCGTAATGTCCACAATCTAACGTACGTATAGTGCCTCCATTCGGGCAGTATGGAATCGCAACCCCATAAATATAAGTGACCTCGCAAGATCTAGCAATGGCTAAATTGAGCATACTATGAATCCACCATGGGGAGAGTCTCGTAAGATCTCCAGTGGAAGAAACAATCATGTAATCAATATGAGCAATATCTCAAAGGAATAGAGGTCGCAACACTCTCTGATCATAAGGTATCTCTTACCAGTGTAGACTCTCTCACGGAGTATGGATAGAAGTGTCAAGGTCTTTGGCCAATAAATAACTCACTCATTGGAGAAGCATAGAATAACAAGTTTCTCAATGGCATGTAATTCACTCTTGGTGTGACAAGAAAATCCAAACACTTCGAATAACATTAACTCACCCAAGGAGTACTATACAATCAATACATATCTTTCATGCTCAGCCCTAGATAGGAATTTCTCATACACATTGGAATTTTATAATACAAATATCAGAGATAAGAAAATTAAAGAATTTTTTATGATTTAAATTCCAAGTGAAATATCAAACCGACATCAATGCTCCAAGGTAGATAGTTATAAATCTCTTGATCAAAGGCTTATCTCTCCTAATTAGATTACTTCTAACCCAATTCTTACTGTGATATTCCATAAGTATATAGTCCAATTACTGGTATTGACACGTTAGACATTATCATATCATATTTTATGATGTTATTTGTATACTTAGTATTTTCTCTCAGATTCAGCTCACTGCCTCCTGCACAAGAGTCCTCTTCTGACAGCTATTGTGCTCTCTACAGTAAGTCTTAACCTCTGAATTTTTACTGATAATACCCTCGTGAGTCTAATTTCTAACCACACTAATTTTATATTTTTCCAATTTTATTTGAATTAGTTATGACTTATTTATTACCGACTGTCAGCACAGAAATAGTTCTGGTCGAGATTAAGACTCTTAATTAAACTTGATTATCTCACTTAATAACACATTATAGATGATAATATATCATTAGAAGACCATATACTCCCCTCCTAGACCAATTACAGACCCTAAGATTATCTGGAATTACTAAAGTGCACTCCTTTCTTATATTCTTTTACACATAAAACAATTTTTAAACATTAATACATCTCAAATAAGACAATTAATGCAAGACACACCTTAAGGCACAAAACTCAACGTGGATCATGATCAACCAAGCAATATCAGAACTTCTAGTCTCTGGAAAATTAATACAGCATCAGACTTTACGTGCGAATTCCCATCTAGAAACGGAACATGAATGCACATATGATTACGATGCACTACGGATAGAAATAATGACACAATTCATTTATCTCACAAGAATCCACACCATACTCTAAGGTACTAAATCAAAATACTTATCAATATCATATAACAGAAGAGAGGAAAGGGGAAAAACCATCCTACTTAATTCACCGAAGATTCTGCCTTTTTTACGCGTTGCTCGTCTCCTCCGCTTTCTCCAAAGCTCCCGCTCCAAGCTCTTGCAAACTCCCACAAGAAGAAGCCTTAAAGGAGGTGGGTGAACGTGGGAAGGAGAAGGGGAAAGGTCTCTGGATGTTCTAGGGCTAGGTTTTATAATAGCAACAAGCCAACTCTCTAGGGTTTATATAGAGTTGGGGGAGAATCCCTTCTTAAACTAATTTTCCAAATCATGGACACTTCCCACCAATGGGAAGGCCTCAAGATCCCTCTAGAGACGTGCAATTCAAGTCTAGATGGGATTTGGTATCTTTCCCATGCAAATCCACCACAAAAATAAGCTAGAAATCGCAAAACCGCAACGGGCGATCGATCGGCTATACGGCGATCGATCGTTGTATGCGTTGTTCTACACTACCGCGTTACAGCCGATCAATCATAATTATTGCCGATCGATCGCTTTATCCTAAACAAAACAATAAAAAATCACAGTAACTATGATCGATCATTTTGATAAGCGGTCGATCGGTTCAATTTACTGATCGTTCATTTATTATGGCGATCGATCGTAGCCACGCTCCAACAAAATTCAATTTCTCATATATTTTCACTCCGAACTCCAAATCGTGCATAGTTGGTGGCGTTGGAAAGATCTTCTCACCAACTTTAATTCCCATATGGCAAAACATGACTAAATCAAACATTAAGGGTCAAATTTCGGTTTTAAAATACTTACTAATTTTTTGGGTGTTATAATTGTTATCGTGTCGCCCATTTTTTGTGGGACATGCTTTAACGAGTTATATCTCCCATATTTTTTATCTGTTTTTGCTCATTCTTTTGGTGTTCTTCTTTATTTTTCCTCTTCTTTCTTTCCATGATGATAGACTAAGTATCTTGAGTCATCACATATTCCCACTTTGTAAATTCATCTTTCCCACTAGAAATTGTGTAAAAATATTTTGGGATATCTTTATAGGGAGAAAGATGAGGAAAAAAAGAATAAAAAAGAATGAAAAAAATGGATAAGAAGTGAGAGAAATATGACTCGTTGAATTATGTAGTGCTAGCGTGTAAACGAATAAACGATAACAGTGGTATCGTGTAAACCAATATATGATACCACTGCTATCGTGTGTTTGCCCATTTTTTGTGGGATATATTTTAAAAAGTCATATATTTTTGTGTTATTCTTTATTTTTCCTCCTCTTTCCTCTCATTATGATAGCCTAAGTATCTTGAGACACCAGATGCTCCCACTTTGTAAATTCAGCGTTCCGACTAAAAGTTGTGTAAAAATATTTTGGGATATCCTCGTAAGGAGAAAGATGAGGAAAAATAGAGAAAAACATGAAAGAATGAGCAAAAGCAGATAATAAATGTGTTATGACTCGTTGAATTATGTTATGCTATCGTGTGCTCCATGACACGATAACATTATATTGTGCAAACGAATACACGGTAACAATGTTATCGTGTAAACATGAAAGATTAGGTGGGAGGGCAAAATGGAGAGACTGGGTCCCAAAACTAAGTTATATGGCATGAGTCCGAAAAAACTAGGTAACATGGCATTTCGAGCTCATTGGCTAGGTAATATGGAAAAATCTCGACTAGCACAAACAAACAGAACTATATAAAAGAGAATAAAGTTCAAGAAATAATTAAAAGAGTACATATTAGAATATGCATCTTGTTAATATGTGCTCGGGCTCACACACTTTGGTGTGCGTCTAGGCATCAATCAGCAGACGGTCGCTAAAGTACAGGCAGTAGGCAGGTTGTTTCATTGGCCAGCCCCTCTATATAAAGTGCACCAACAAATCTCAATCTGATAGCTCCGAGTGACCTAAAGCATGAAAATGTGTGAGGCAACACACATTATTTTTTTACTTTTTTGATAGATGGGGCAATATCAACTTTTCCGTGAGACTATTATCACTTTTAATTTTCTCATAGACATGAAAGTATCACATTATTATCAGTTTTAAAGTTGATATCAATTGTATAAAAAAAGATTGATATCAATTGTTTCTACTTTCTCTTGCTCTCTTTTTCATTTTATTCTCTACATCATCTTCTTTGTAAAAAACTTTTGATACATGCACTAGTTTTTGCTGATCATGCTTTTAGGTTTGTTCTTTTAGCTCCGAGCAGTTGTGGTAGTTGGCAGAAAAAACTAAGCAAAAAGAAACTCAATTGCCATTAATCCTAGTTTGTTTCAATTTTTTTTAGCCAAATTAGTTTTTATTTTAATCTTTGATTTTGATTTGTAAAAGAGGAAGTTTTTCCAAGTAAGAATAGTAGAAGTTTGAGAAAAGAAAGTGATAATGTGTCAGGCACAAAAATCCCTGACCTTGATTGGAGTGCAGAAGTCTTCTTCAATACTATCTTTGGTGAGGTAGGAATCCTAGGACGCGACTTAGGATAGTCGAATCAACTGGTCAATTATATCATATCAAAAGGATGTGTAATAGGCATCACCAGGAACATTCAAGAACGTGGGAACTCATCATCAAAGCTCAAAATAAAATATTGTATATGTATTAAATGAATCCTGCATAGTCTTTATTACAACAATTCTCATAAATTGTCAATCAAAATAAAGCATCAAAGCTTTGGCACATAATAGATAGAAATATCAAACTAAGCAAATAACTGAAAATTCTTTATTTGAAGTCTTCTACGCCACCTTCCTGTCCAGCAATCATTCTGAATCACTGATCTTTCACACCTCCATCAGAAGATGCATGAGTATTCGACAGAAATACCGAGTAGGATGCAAAAACCCACCTGAGACATAATAATAATGTGAAGAAAGGTTTACTCAATAGAAACAGAAATATATAATATCTAGATGACTGATCACAAGGTTTACTTCACCTGAATAGAAGGGTTAGTCAACAACAACAATCCCAACTCGCAAGTATAGGGAAAACATCAATAAGACTCCGAACAATCACATGTGTAAGGAGAGAATAACAAGTTTACCAATGGCTCCTAAACATCTATAGTGCAAGGAGTTACGATTTTTGCTCGCTGAACTAATCACTCGCAACTGACTAAATAATATACCAGAACCACCTTAGGGGTTCTCTCTTTGGAACCTTGCCATGCATCTAGGATGCTGGCCCCACCAGTGCTTACTGACATGATGGGCAGAGATTGAGGACCTTCCGTAATGTCAACAGTCTAACGTATGTAAAGTGCCTCCCTTCGAGCAAAAATAATCAGAGACCTTGTAAGATCTAGCAATGGCTTTAATGAGCATACTATGAATCTACTTCGGAGAGAGCCTCGCAAGGTCTCTAGTGGGGCAAACAATCATGTAATAATCTTAGCAATATTTCAAAGGAATAGAGGTCGCAATACTCTAAGATCATAAGGTATCATTTACCGGAAAAGTTTCACTCTTTAGAGTATAAATAAATCATTAATAGGAACAGACTCACTCTCTGGAGTACAATTAAGTCATCAATATCTCAATAGAATATGGTTTCTCGCAAGAACACAGCTAAGACTCTAATGTCTTGATCAATATGTAACTCGCCAACGGAGTAATAATAGATCACAATCATAATTCAAACAACATGCTTCATGTCTAGCCTTAGATAGGAACATCTCTGGAATTTAGATTCTACTGTTTATAATACTGAATTCAAAATGAATGAATGATTGGAATCTCCAACTAGAAGCCAAACTGACCAAAAGCTATAAATAGATAATAAGACTATAGGTTATAATAACTTATCCATAATATTAATCCTTTAGACCAACTAGTCTTACAGTAGTAGTCATATCATGTTTTTACAACGTATATTAGTCATACTTAGATCAGATTAAATAATATCATTAAGTATTAGTATGTACTAGTGACTTAGACCTTAATTACAGTAATCCAGTATTTTGTTGATAACAGCCCCTTTCTGACTATGCCCACAGTCCGCACAGTAGAAAATTAAGTCTACAATTTTAACAGTAGATAGCCCTATATGTCTAGTTTCCAACCCAATGAATGGCATATTTTTCTGATTTTTCTGTGATTAGTTATGAATTTTAAATTGCAAGTCATTGATGCAGGAAACAGTTTTGGCCGAGACCATAAGTCTTAATCACACATACTAATTACGTATTAGTGACTCTTAATCATGATAATAGAATATTATTAAAATTGAATACTCCCCTCCTAGGACTATTATTGGACTTTATATGTCGTGGAATTAGTTATTATAAGCTTTTATACATCTTTCATTACATAAACCAATCTAAGATACCCATTTTTATAATAAAAATTTTAACACAAAAATCACAACCCATAATCATATGGTACAATTAAACCAGAACATTTACAGAATAAAAATAAAATTTTTGACATCCAAACGATCAAGAGATGAATAATGTTCCCATATAAAACTATCATGCAAGCATTAGAAGATATGTCACTCAAGGATATCAATAATCATACTCATAATCATAATTATATAGAATCTCTTAACAAATCAATCATTCATAGTATCTATATTACTGAGATAGAATCAAAATAACTCATCATAGAATAGATAGAAAGAGTTTAGAATCAAACTCATTAAGAAAAACCATCCTACCCCCTTTGTAGAACGAAAAATTGCACGTCCAATGTAGCTCCTCTTCTTCTCTCTGCCACAAGACCTTCGCTCCTTCATATATGACGAGGTTTGAATGAAGAAGAAGAAGGGTGAAAGTGTTGCTGGAACAAGGGAGAAGGAGAGAAAAATAAGACTGGGGTGTTCACAAACTCTCTAGTGTGATAAAACACAAGTTAGCCCCCTTATGGGTGTTTATATACCTTATGCTTATACCAACTAGGATACTTTTCCTTTAGGATTTCTTCCCATAGGTAGAAAGGACATCCTAAACTTAATCCTCATTGATTTTTTAGAATTAGATGTCTACTTTAACTAGGTTTCCTTAAAACAACACTTTCCGGATTCGATCGCGTACCCCGGCGATCAATCGCATACTAAAATTCAAACTAGCATAACTTTTTCCTCCAAACTCCGAATTATGCACCGTTGGTGGCGTTGGAAAGCTATCTTTGCGTAATTCAAACAAAATTGGGAAACATAGTATAAAAAGGCATCAAAATTTTGTATTTTAGATTAATCAGTTTTAGTAAGCATACCGATTTTATTTTCGTGTTTTACATAATGTGAGGATTGTTTTAGTTTAGATGAGTACTTAATACTCCCTCCATTACAAAATAATGTGTACATTTGATAAAATTCTCATTTTTATTGGACCATGAATCCCATAAAGAAGTCACGTGACTCCTTCTCCCTGATATCCTGTCCAACTCGTATGCTCGTTCACGAACCAAGTTCAAGTCAATCCTTCCAAATCTCCTCCAATTTTGGAAAGAGGAAGTCACGTGATTTGGTAAAATGTACACAGTATTTTGGAACAGTGAATACTTCAAAATGTACATAGTATTTTGGAACATAGGGAGCATTAGAGAGACATATATAGTGGTATAGGGCCTCCTTTACACATTCTAAAATATCACGCAATGATGATGAGATCTTGGGTTCAACACTTCTTTTTCAAATCCAGTGATGATTATCATGATGATTGATGAGGGAGCTCCCCTTCTTGACTTTAGTAAAGACCTCCTTCAAAAGGCTTTTGCCTTTATTACTTGCTGTCTTTCACATTGCAGGTTCACCTTTCCCTTTTCACCAAACATATCATTTTTTCCTATTTTTTTCACCCAACACATTGCTCTCTAATCATAATGGTTATTGGAGAATGATCACCATCTTTGCACCATGGACAGACATGAAGGTAGGTAATTGGCCATAGATGCCACCATTTTGATAAGTAAGCATCAACATCATCCTCCCATCAACCCATGTAAGCAATGTGTTACAACTTACATGGGGCATGCATACACTTTGCATTCAATTTGTTTTGTAATTTAAAATATATTCAAAAGCAACCCAAATGAGAGTACAAGTGATTACATATATTTAAATATTAACCCTCCTTCAACCTAGGGCTAACAAAGAAAAAGAAGAACCAACCCTCTATAAGAAGGAAAAATAATTAAAAAGTACAAAGAGATCGATGGATGACGAAGAAAGAAACTATTTCTTTATTCTACGCCCACTTCTTCTGTTGATCTTTTTCTTCTTACTTTCATTTTTGCCTTTCGAGTGAGATATCTCATCTTCATCACTATAGTCCCACTCCTGCCCTAACATAAGAACATGTGTGTGTTAGGCTGGAGCTTCCTCGTGCGACCTGATTTTACCTTTAACAAGTCCACATAAAGGCGTTTAGGTTGGAATCACTCTTGATTTTTCATGTCTTGCAACAGTTTCTTTCTAGATTGATTATAAGCACCACCAGTCTTGATGGCTTGGGGAGACCAATGTTTAAAAACTCAAGACTCGGACTCCACGCCAATGACCATGGAGTGGAGTCGACTCGGAGTCTTGATGGAGTCACAATGGAGTCATTTAGGTCAAGTCTTCAAATTCTTAGACTAAAACCACAGTTATAAAACTAAAGGTACTTTTATAAATGAGGATGGAAAATCTGAACTTAAGTTCAGATAACCAATCTATACTCAAATCAATTATGACCTTTGATTAAGATATCAAAGGTGTTTACTTATTTAAAACCCCATGTAAGCAAGCCTCCTCCAGCCCCTTTGTTTCCTTCTTCTGTTCTATAAGGCACCCACGTCCCTCACCTCTGGTCCGGCCACCACCACGCCGGCGGCGGCTCCGACGACCACTTCGGAAACCTTAGACCACCGCCACGCTGATGGTTTTGGCGACGATGCCCTCATCTCCTAGTCCATACAGGTTTAATCTGTCACGCCCCAAAATTCCCGGCCTCGTCAGAGTGCAGAAGACATTTTTTTTTCTTTCATGAGTATGTTTGAGGCCAGAAACCCTGGATATGACCGAATACTCGAACATCCCGTCTAATACATCATCATGAATAGATGTGTACTCGACATAACACAACTGAGTCTTTAAATAACATCATTAACACATATGAAATGAGAACTTAATAATCTTAAATTAATCCATAATACAAGTCATCTAAAATAACTAAAAATCAAAATCATTAAAATGCTTTGGCCAACATGCCAATAATATTAACACTAAATTTAAAATAATAAAGATAGCTTTGTCTTCCACAACTGTCTTTAAGTCTTCCATTATCTGCACTTGCCATAGCTATACTTTCTTCATGCCTGCATCAGAGGATGCATGAGTATTCCGAAGAAATACCCAGTAGAATACAAAAATCCACAAGAACAGAATATACAATATAGGACAAATAGTAGGGTTTAATATGATACAGTTGAATAATCAAGAATATTTGAACTGAGTAACAAGAATTCCATTATAAGAGGAAATAACAGCATCAATGAAGACTCCTAAACATCCAACGATTACGGACTCTCAAGTATAGAGCAAGGATAACAAATTATACGACTCCAAACAAATACCGGTGTAAGGAGAGAATGTTCAAAATACCAAAGGCTCCAAGCATCTATAGTGCAAGGAGTTACAATTTCTGCTCACTGAATTTACCGATCTAGAAAGGTAAAATATACCAGAATCATGCTAGAGGTTCTCCCTTCGGAACCCGGCCACGCGTCTAGACATGCTGGCCCCATCCGTGCTTACGGGCACAATGGGCGGAGACGGCAGACCTTCCGTAATATCATACAGCCTAAACGTACATATTTGCCTCCCTTCGGGCAATAAGGAATCAAAATTCCATAAATATTGGAGGTCACGCTGGACCTAGCAATGGCTCGTGAGCATACTATGATTCCACCGAACAATTAATGGAGAAATAGGTCAATGTCAAACTAGACAATGTTTCAACAATAGCAGAGGTCTCAACTTTCTGAGAATAGGGTAACTCTTAGTTCAATTACTCACTCATGGAGTATGAATAGAATATCAAAGACTCTCAACAACGTATGACTCACGTTTTGGAGTATGAATAGAATAATAAAGACTCTTAACAATGACCATGTTACGCATGCATAGCCCTAGATAATGACTTATGAAGAAAGACTTGATCAAGAATTGCCTTTCATGACTCCAAGAAAACTCAAGTTATCTTATGAAGAATTTCAAGTTCTGGTTTCAAAGAAGACATGACTCAAACAGACTTAATAACAGGTCAATTGAAGTTTCTCAAACGAATGGAAATGCATTGATCAAATACCTGATGAAAAGACTTCAAGGTTTTAAACTTTGGTCAAAGAGAAATAGATGGTTCGGTTTCCAATTGGAAACACGAATCGAGTCAATAACACCAGTAGAACACATAAGACTTGATGAACATCAAACCACTCACCATTAGCCCGTGATACTATAGTATTATACTTAGTCCATCCTACTGTAATACTTACTTAAAGTTTTATATAATACATATAAAGTTCTTAGTATATTTATTATAGTATAGGCTATTGCTTTGACAAAGTTTTCCCAACCATTACCATAATTACAGTATTCTGTTTTTACATATTAGTTAATTTCCGACCCTTACCAACGTCAAACCAGAAGGAATTAGACTCTGATAATTTTACTGTGATTACTCCTATGTGTCTAGTTTACAACCCAACAAACGGAATATTTTTATGATTTTTATATAATTAGTTACAAATATTTTACTGAAGGTCGTCAGTACAGAAACAGTTCTGGCCGAGACCCTTAATCATAGTTCTAATCAAATTGTGAGTGTGTTTAACCCATAATCCATTCAATAATACATAGTATACTTGAATATCTTCCATATCTTACTTATTCCAGAACTTTATTAAATATGATATGTCATAATATTTACAAGGATTGAGGTGTACTTTCATTATCTTAAATCATCTCACACACATACCCTTTTTTCTAGTTGAATTAGGCAAATTGGACAACTAATTAAGGATGATAAAATTTGGACAGCAATATCAGAGACCAAAAGAACACAAGGAAGCTTCAAATAGGACTCCAAATAATTCAAACTTCTCATCATTGGGCTAGCATGTGTAACAATTAGGAATTGGAACATCAAGGTTCACACGATTGAGCAACAACACGTAATAACTGGATAATTCAAAAGATTGGTATTTAGCGATTGACTCTCATGAAGACTCATAATCATAAATCAATATATTGACACAAGAAGCACTTGACCAAGGTATGAAATTCAGATCCAAGAGTGTGGGAAAAATGATCCTACCTAGTCCAAACGTAGTATCTTCTTGCTTCCTCGCGAAGGCTTTTGATTCCTCTACACGATGCCGCCCTTTAGCGCTCCAATCGTTGACTTTGAGATGAAGGAAAAGGTATAAAGCTTGCTGGAACAAAGGAGAAGGAGAAGGAGAAAGTCTTGGGACGTTCACAAAGGAATTTGGCTTGAAAAATACCAGCCAGCCCTCTCTCTTGTGCTTATATAGACCCAAAACCTACTACAACTAGGATATGTCCAAATCAAGACTCCTTCCTAATCCAAACTCTCACCACCAATTAAAAACTCTCCCTCATTAGTAAGGGACGTTCAGCGATGTTAATCCATTGGGTTTTCCTCATTTAATTAGGATTCCAAATCTCTAATAAGATTCGTTCACCATCTTAATCCTAATTACAGCACACTGTCATACGCGTAACAGTCCATTTCCGACTCTTCCCACGGTCAGTCCAGTTCTACTTGGACTTTAAAATTTTTATTGGAATTAGTATTATGAGTCTAGTTTCTAACCCCACTAATTTTATATTTTTTAGATTTTTCTTGAATTAGTTATGATTTAATTACGTCTGACTGTGGACACAAAAATAGTACTAGCCGAGCTTACAATCTTAATCATACTTTACATATCTCGTTCTAAACTAAGAAACTACCATATCTAGGCCAACCAACTAGACGTCCCCTTCCTATTGGTTGATTAAAAAGTAAAATATTTATCTCTTTTTAATTAAGATTTATCTTCCTTAATTATCTCAACCAAACTGATACTTCCCGATCCTCCGCGATACTTACCGCTATTAGGTCAAATCGTAGATTTTGCTCCAAGATTCACTCCATCCGACTCAAGATCACTCCCACCATCCGAAGATCATCTTATGGCAAGGTTACCCACATTCATAAATCACCCCTGGGCCAGTGCCACGTGGCTCAGTGCCCATGTCCTGCATCTTGGCTTGAGTCCTACGCGCACAGGTCTCTGACGTCCCGCGGTTGCACTACTCGTCATACTAACACGCATGCATCACTAACCACACATCAAAACCAAATTCACTTTACTAATTAAGTGTAATCCATTGAACACATGCCCTGGCGCCTGGCCCTACTCTTGGCGTCAGGTGTTCTCAGACCCTGGCGCCAGGCTGGCCTTAGCGCTAGGTTGTGCCCAGCGCCAGGACCAACCCTCACGTCCTAGTTTTCTACTACTATTAACCATGCGATTAACAAATTATATCACATCATTAAATCACATAACACATCAAAGCACATCGCAAAACCAGAAATCAAATCAGGAAATGAAACTTTCCTATTTTAGACCAGTTTCCAAAAATAGATACATTTAGTTAACGTACTAATTTTCTGGGTGTTACATAATCTATTTTCCTCTTTCAATACTCTGTTCTTCGTTGTTTTTTCTCCATCCACTCTGTGCATAAATGCTCCAATCACATTCTTTTAGTTCTTCTCATATTGAAATCACTACCAGAGATATGCATAGTCTTGAACTGGTTGGCCATATTTTCTCTGTTTAAAAGTAGTTCAAGCACTGCATAACACTAGTATATCATTAAACTTTAGGAATAGTAATTTTTACCTCATTTACTAATTCAGCTCAGACAATTGAAGTCATTAGCTTGTGGTTGTGGACTCATCACCTCATTTACTAACTGCACTCTTCCATTTACATTGTTTCTTTCTTCTCAGTTTTTTAGTATGTCATGCTGAAACAGAAAAAACCTGGAGCTGTTTTCTTCTAAAGCATAACAACTATCAGACAACCAATTGAAAGGGAGATGGCAAACGAGAACGAGCTCATTCAGGACTTTTCGCAATTGATTCAGAAGCTTCTCAGAATAGTTAAAAAAAAAAGCCACAATCTAATTCTTCTCATCCTGCAGCTGAGCGAGCTGATTGAGAAAGCCTCTTAACAAACCAAAAAACCGAAAAAGCAACAGCACACAAAATAAAACAGAGCCAAGTAAGACGTTTTCCTAAGTTTACCTCACGAAATGAAAACCCCATGAGATGAGTAAATTTTTTCTGCAACTCATCAATCACTTTCTTCGTCAACAATGCTCTTCTTCGTGTAACCGCCTTGGGAAAAAATACAGCTAAAATATGCGGTGGCAAGAAGACTCGCATAACAAAAATTTGGTGATCTTTGGCTCTTGTTATTAGGATTATAAGGAAGGAGATGGGCCGGCCGAGTCTTGGCGGGGAAGGAGCTAGGGCATGAAATGGAAGGGGGGGGAGAGGGGAGAGAGAGGAGAAACAGGGTGCTGTCACTGGCTAACTGCTGTGGGTTTGTTAAATTTGTTGTAGAAAGACTGTTGATTTCCAAATGGAAGGCCAGATCTAAATCTGAGTGCAGGAACCAATCTGCACCTAAGTTCAGATTTTCTTTTCCCTTTATAAATAGATAAATAAAAATAAAACTAGAGGTATTTTTTTTCTGCATTCACTTTAACTCTCTAATCTCCACCACAAACTGTTATTAAAACAAAGTTATATTCAAGCAAGAAAATTTGGTAATTTCTAACCAACTGTAAGAATGTTATATGTTTTTTATCACAAGAAAAAAATGTTAGTCGTTGATGGAAAATAAAAACTTCCCATAAATGGCCATCGACTCGGATTGATGACCTGGTATGGGGTGTGGGGTGTGAAGAGTGAAACCCACCTTGCATATATGATAAATTTTATGCAATATTATGATCAAAATACTAGTAGCTCAAGTGGTTAAAGCTTAAGCATTTATATTCAAGCCTCCCCGTTCGAATCCCCTTTAGGACAAAATTTTTTTCAAAAAAAAAAACATGTGAACTCCATGGAGTCAACCGAGTCAGCGAGTTAGATTAGACTCGCGGAGTTGGCTCGGCGAGTCAATTGAGTTTACAACCGAGTCATACGAAGTGGAGTCTGTACCCGAGTTTGACTCGGTTTGTCAATGAGCCGAGTTGACTTGGGCAAGTCAGTGGAGTCAAAACCGAGTTTTTGTTTTGTGGGGGAGGCATTTCTCTTTATATAGGACCCACAACTATGGACCTAAGTCCCTGGGACCCATCTTTGTGTGTGCCTTCAACTTGATTTGCGGTTCACATTATAAACTACAGGATGGGAACTCTCCCTCAACAAGCAAAGATTCAACGAGGATGACACAAGCTGGTTTGACAATGCATAGGCATTTCATATTTGAAAGCATTTGTAGCCTTCATTTCTACAATTGGAATGCATTCAGTTAAAATTAACTAGAATTACGAGTGGAGGCTGTGTTGGTTAAATAGGTCAGTATGGCAATTTTAATAGAATTAGATTAAAGTCGTCTTCTAAGTTTACGACAACCATGATGTTACAAGTATTGTAAAAGCGCGAACTTCTTAATTTAGATTGATGTCAGCACTTTAAAAATATCTTTGATATACAAGATGAAAGAAGTAAATACAGCATTTGTTGACATTAGATTTAAAGTGAGCTTACGCATGACCCTGAAGCATAAGCCCGCTGCAAATCAAGCCACTATTCTAGTGCTTACATGATTATTTAGTTACAAGGGCTTCCTAGGAGGTCAATTTTGTGGTTCTTGCACTAATTTCGTGACCACTAACTACGAATCCCAACATGCCCAAAAAAAGGAACACCTCTATGAAAGTGGATAGGCTTAGAACATAAAATTAGTAGTCTAACTTGTAATTTTTCATAATCATAATTATAATCATAATCAAGTAGTGCCTTTTTCTCAACTATTTGGGGTCGGCAACATGAATCTTACGCTTCCATTCAGGCCTATTGTGAGTCAACTCTTTTGTAAGAGATAGTAAAGTCATCTTTTTTTATTAACTTCATCCAAGGTCTCCCTCTCCCTATTTTGGCATCATTTACATGAATCCCTTCTAATATTCTCACAGGGGCATCTATTTGTCTTCTTTGCATATGCCCATACCAATGCAACCTACATTACCTCTTACATTTCTCACCACTCTCACGAATATATTAATTTTTAATCCTATTTCTCTTAGTTATCCCACTCATCAACATTAACATTATCATTTCGGCTACATTCAAGTTATCTATATAACTTTTCTTTGGCTCCCAACACTCTGCTCCATAAAGTATTACAAGCCTAATGGATAGAACTTGCCTTTAAGCCTTTTTAGAACAGGCCTATCACATAAAACTCTCGAGGCTGCCCTCCACTTTACCCACTCTGCATTTATCCTATGCACCACATCACTATCAATAACATTTTCTTTATGGATAATGGATCCTAAGTAACGGAATTGATCACATATTAACACTTCTTGCCCATCTATTTCAACTAAGGTTCAACTTGTAGTTCTATATTCCTTAAAATTAAATTCCATACGCCCTGTCTTAATTCTACTTATTTTGAAACCTTTTGATTCTAGAGCCTCCCTTCATAATTTTAGTTTTGCATTCAAACCTACTTTACTCTCATCAATTAAAACTACAACATCTGAAAAAAGAAAACATGCATCAAGGTACATTCTCTTATAAATGTCTAGTTAGCTCATCCATAACTAAAGTGAAAAAATAAGGACTTAAGGTTGTCCCCTGATGAAGACCTACCATAGCTGGAAACTTTTTGGTTTCTCCCCCAATTGTTCCTACACTAGTCACAACCCCCGCATATATATCATTTATGATATCTTTGTAAACTCTTATGACTCCCTTCATCGTCAAAATACTCCAAATGAGCTCTCTTGGCACTTTATCGTAGGCTTTTCCCAAATATATGAAGGTTATATAGAGGTCTTATTTTCTATCCTTATACCTCTCTACTAACTATCGTAACAAAAATATAGCTTTCATTGTTGACCTCTCCAGCATAAAACAAAATTGATTTTTTGTAATTTTAGTTATTTTTCGCAGACATCCTTATATTACTCTCTCCCATAATTTCATAGTATGCCCCATAAGTTCTATACCTTTATACTTTGTACAACATTGGATGTCCCATTTATTTTTATATAAGGGTACAACGGTACTTCTCCTCTACTCCTCTGGCATCCTCTTATACTTTTAGAACTTGTTAAACAAACTAGTCAACCAAATTAAGTCAACACCTCTCAATAACTTCCATACTTTAACAAGAATTCCATCAAGTCCTAGAACTTTGTCTTTCTTCATCTTCTTTAACGTAGCTTCTAAGTCCTCTATGAGAATTTTCTAAAATAAGTTATCTCTTTAACGGGACTAGGCTCAATATCCATCCACCACTACAATATTTATTAAATAAATGCTTAAAATATTTACGTCATTTCTCTCAAATTTCCTCATCTTTCACTAAAACCCTTTGATATTCACTTTTAATGCACCTTACTTGCTCTAACTCCATACTTCGTTTATCTTTTAACTTAATTATCTTATATATATCCCTCTCCCCTTCCTTTCTCCATAACCTATTATATAACTCACGAAATGCCTTATATCTAGATTCGTTCACTATCTTTTTAGCCTATCTCTTAACTTTAGTATATCTTTCCCAATTCTCTTGATGTTTTACATTTTTTTCACGTCTTAAAGAAACACTTATTTTCTTTGATAACTCTTTGAACTTCCTCACATCACTACTATATTTTTTTCTTGATGTCCCTTCTCCTCCTCACTTCACCAAGTATTTCTTTTCCTATCTTTTTAATGCAATTAGCTATGTTACCTCATATTAATGTTGGTTCCTCATTTAAGTTCAAATTTTTTTTAACCATCAACCTCTCCACAAAAATGTCGAGCAGCTCACCCTTCAAGTTCCACCACTTGATCTTAGGTTCCACTTTATCCGCCCATCACTTCCTCTACCTTTTCATGTGGACATCCAAAACAACTAATCTATATTGTAGTGCTATAGATTCTCCGGGTATAACCTTACATTCCTTATATTTAGTTCGATATTTGCTTATAACTAAGAAAAACTCTATTTGGCTTTTATGAGGTCTACTCTTAAAAGTTACTAGATGCTCTTCCCTTTTCTTAAAATAGGTATTTATTATACTTAGATCGTTTGCTATTATAAACTCAAGAATAACTTCTCTCATCTCATTCCTCTCCCCAAAACCATACCCTCCATTTACCTTTTCGTATTCTGTGTTCTTATCCCCTAATGAGAGGAATGAGATGAGAGAAGTTATTCTTGAGTTTATAATAGCAAACGATCAGGTTTTCTATTATAAGTCCCCTACATGTTATTTAAGTCGCCTCCTATAATAATATTTTCCCCAATATGTATCATTTGCTAATACTAAGTCCATTTTCTCCGTATTGCTTCTTAAGGTTTTCTCCTAATACTACTTCTTAGGGTCCTCTCAAAATTACTAAGTCCATTTACTTATAATCTTTCAGTAAAAAAGAAAAACCTTTATTGTAAACTTAGGTTGGGGCCGTCTTTATACATCTTTGGATTGCTCAGCTGTTGGGTAACAATCAGTACCTTCATTCTCTTCATAACTAGAGTTACCTTTTTACTTCAAACAGGATTAGAGGCAAAGATTAACAGGGCTCGAGATGGAGCACAGATATTCTTCGCAGTTCTGTTTTGGATGCCGCTATTTTTCTGGGCTAGTGAATGGGATGGCAAAGACAACAACAGACCAAAGAAGGGAGGCTGATTTAAAAGGTGACTAGCACTTGTATTGTGTAAAGAGATTTCCTGATGTAGCAGGACATAGGTTGTATATTTTGTTGCACCGAAATATTTTTTGTTTTCACCGTTCTGGAATAGTAATTAGTGGCTTTCAGTTTGTGCATTGCTTGAGAAATGGCAAGAGGGGGCATCGCATTACTGCATAAACTAGACAATAAGTTTGGCCTCCTGCGGACTGCTGTTGATATCTGCATTAGGAGTATGTGGGAGGCATCAACAGTGAGGAATAAGGAAATATTGTTAGATGGGTGGATGGAGCTTTTTACATATGACCTGGCGCCAAACACCGGTTTGTCATATTACCCGGAATCCTTTTCTTTCTTCCATATGACCCGGAAAGTACCCAAAATGCCCTTAGGTTTAGGTATAAGGCACCCACACTTTGGTTTTCCATATTACCCGGAAAGGGAGCGACTACCCGGAAAGGGAGCGAGTACCCGGAGAAGCTGCCGCTAGTCGGAGAAGAAGGCGTTCCGTCCGGCCGCTCCGCCCATATCATCGCCGGCGCCGGCGTCGTCGAAGTCCGAAAAGGTCATCTTCGCGGCAACAAGCGGGAAAAGGAGCGGGAAAGATCGGGTATTGGAAAACAACTTCAACGGAGGCAAGGCACATCGAAAAACTGGTAGGTGAAGTTAAAATACGACGATTTATATGTTGAAAGTTGGTTCCAGAGAAGAAAGTTGAAAACGTAGCAAGTTTTCAACTATTGTTACAGTCGTGTCGTCGACAACACGACTGTTACCATAGTCGTGTTTGATGAAACACGACTCATATACGATGCACTCATATACGGTTTTCAATATATCGTGTCTCACGGATTTGTAACTTATGACGGGTTTTTAATGGCAGGTACGGATGGAGAAGATAGTTCTTTGTTTACACTACGATGGAGTTTTGACGGATTCTGGTAAGTACGTGGGCGGGATACGGAAGCTCCTGCCTATAGATACACGAATAAAGTACCTAGAACTGTTGCAGCTAGTCGAAGAAAGATTACCGCTTAAGTCTACACCTGGTACATTAACTTTGTCATATCATGTTGAATCTGAAGAATACACATTTCTCCTTGAAGACGATAAAGACGTAGAGTCAATATTTATACTTCACAAGAGCAAGCAAGGCACAAATGGACTAGTCCGCCTGTACGTGGAGTGGACTTCTACGGGCAATAACACCGAGACATCGACTCTCAATAAGGAAATAAATGCCAATGCGAATAACAGCCCGGCCGAGAGGCTACCAGAGGCAGAAGTGATGCCGGGCAGTAACACACCGCCGGAGAGGCTACCAGAGGCACAAGTAATGCCGGGCAGTAACACACCGCCGGAGAGGCTACCAGAGGCACAAGTGATGCCGGGCAGTAACACACCGCCGGAGAGGCCGTCCAGCCCGGGCAATAAGACACCCGCATCAGCAGTCAAAGGAGGAAGAGATGGGGACTATGCGAGGTGAGACTTCTAAGGCGCGGATACAAGCAACACGTGTGCTATTATAGTCGACTATAATAGTACACGACTAAAAGGGTTATCGTGCCGTATTGAACACGACTATATACTCGTCGTGTTGAATCGTAGACGACTATAAATCAATTCGTGTTGCATAAAACAATACCTCATAGTACACGACTAAAAGGGTTATCGTGCCGTATTGAACACGACTATATACCTAGTCGTGTTGAATCGTAGACGACTATAAGTCAATTCGTGTTGCATAAAAGAATACCTCATAGTACGTGCAATCGTTTTGTCAAGTCCATTCATACATGTTTTTGCCCGCAGTTTCGGAGATGGAGAAGGTGAAGATGAAGAAGATGACGATGAAGATTCCAGTCCAAATGAAGAAGAATTGTTGGATGAAGATGAATTACCGTGGTCTGCAGATGAGTGGGATGAGCCTCTTACAGTACCACATTTCAGCCAGCCATATCACACGCGAACATCAACCTCTAGAGGTCCAACGGCAAGAGACACATCTAAAGGGAAATCTGTCGCGTCGGAGGACGATGACTATCTCAATATTGAGGGTGATGGTGGTTGGGATTGGGGTACCTATTCTGCAGAGGCCGGTCCTTCAAAACATTGTGAAGAGGAGACGATGTTGACCGGAAGTTTGCAAGCAGAAGACTACGAGGCACAACTTACGTTAGGGGCTAGATTCGAAAGCGTCAAGCAGTTCAAGATGGTTCTAACTGATCTGGCAATCAAGAGGAAATTCATGTTCAAAGTAGCGGATGAGAGCAAGGACACATTCGCTGCAAGTTGCAAGGTTTCGGGGTGCAAGTGGTACATACGAGCGTCGAACAGACTTGATGGAGTCAGCGTAACAAGGAGGGAAGAACGGCATACATGTGACACTTCTCTAAGTTCGAAAGATCATCCATTGGCTTCTCACCTCTGGATCGCGAGGAAGTGTCATGGCCTCCATAAGGATTCAAACTCCATAAAAATCTCAAATATCCAACAATACATTGAGAAGCATTGGGGCGTCACCGTCAACTATAAAAGGGCATGGAGGGCGAAAGAGGAATTGATCCGATTGATCGATGGCAACCCTGAAGACGCTTATCGTATTTTGCCACAATACGGAAGGGAATTAGAGCGGTCTAACGCAGGTACACATGTGGTCATCGAAAGATCAGCTGATATACCTGATATCCCAATTGAGTTATCCGGCTACGACTTCAGACGTGTGTTTTGGATGTTCGGCCCGGTTGCAAGAGCATTCCGAAGAACACTGAGACCGTTGCTCACGCTTGATGGAACATTCCTAAAAGGAAAGTACCCTGGAGTATTATTGGTTGCTACAGCAATCGACGGCAATCAACAATTAATGTGTCTTGCATATGCAATTGTGGATAAAGAGAATATCAAAACGTGGTAAGTTTAGAACCAGGAAAGACGACTGTATGAGTAGTCGTGTTAGGCACGACACGACTGGGCACACAGTCGTGTAATCGACAACACGACTACTCATCTAGTCGTCCTTTGCTTATAGACGACCTTGTAACAACCTGAAGCATTCTATGTTTAATATGTTTGTCTCTCACTTGTACAGGACGTGGTTCCTCACCTTACTTAAATGTTTTCTCTTTACGGACCCCCCGGCATCCCTGGACACGATTGTCTCTGATAGACAGAAGGGCCTTCTGAGAGCGGTCGCCGATGTCTTTCCCGAGGCTCACCATGGGTTTTGCCTCCGGCATATGGCCGCAAATATGCTTAATACTTGGAAGGATAAGTACCTGAAGGAACTCCTATTCCGAGCTGCAAAATGCTTCAGGAGACCAGAATTCGACGCTACGATGGAGAAGATGAAGGAACACAATGAGGCGGCCTGGAAATATGTTGACAATATTCCGAAAACACATTGGGCGAACGTCGAATATCCGGGTAAAAGGTACGGCACTCTCACGTCGAACGCGTCAGAAAGTGTAAATAATATGCTTCTAAAGGCAAGGTTTTGGCCAATAACTCGGTTGATCGAGCAAACGCGGGCGACCACAAGCGTCCATTTTCAGAGACGCCGAATAGAGGCAGACGGCCTACCGACTCCATTAACAAAATATGCACAGAATCATATCAATCAGATGAGGAATCAGAGTGCTGGAACAGTTCGAGTTCAACCGCTATCATTACGGCAGTTTGAAGTGACATCTTTATACCATGTGGTAAGCATAAATTTGTTTTCTGTAAGAGACGCCTATAACAAAGTCGTGTCGTCGAAGACACGACTACCCATACAGTCGTGTCTTCGACGACACGACTGTATTGTCGAATACACTAATTAATTCATGTTTTCGCATCAGGATGTTGTGGACCTTACGAATAGAACATGCACATGCGGCTTCTTCCAGAGCATGGGACTTCCGTGCAAGCACGCCATGGCATGTATTGATGAGAGGAGTCTGGAAGCGGTAGAATATTGTGAGAAGTGGTACTGCGCAAGTACGTACCGCACCACGTACGAAGAAGTAGTGTTCCCTACTTTAGACAGAAGTCAGTGGGGAAATTACGGCGTATTATTTAAATGCGAACCGCCAAGGCTTGAAGCTCCAAAGAAGGGCAGGAGAAAGACAAAAAGAATTGAGTCACAGCCCGATCCACCTGCAAGGCCACGTGCGAAATGTGGGAATTGTCGTGAAGTTGGTCACAACCGTACAAAGTGCACAAAAAGCCCCGTTCCGAAAGAACATCGGACGCGCAGGAAACGAAAACTTCCGCAACAAGGCAAACTGTCTACGAACGAGACAGCGGATGTACGCCGCTCCGGCTTACCTCAGCCCCCACCATTCTTCACTTAGGATGTAGTCAAAGTCTTGTATAGCGCAGAAGGCCTACCCAAATTAACATCTCTACTGTCGTGTATTGTGAAACACGACTACATATAACGTCGTGTTGAATCAGAGACGATTATATACGTAGTCGTGTTGTTCCAGAGACGATTATATGCGTAGTCGTTTTCCATCAGAGACGATTATATGAAACTAACCTGTTGTATCAAGGCCGTATTCACATTCATGATAGCGATATTTTGTCTACATCTGGTATGAGTCAAATATGTGAACTTTGTACATTAAAAATGAAGTTTGTACAGTGAAAGAATGTGAATAAAATGAACTTTGTACAGTGACATCTGGTATTTACAGGAAATGAACTTTGTACATTAAAAGAATGTGAATAAAATGAATTTGAAGTTATTCTTTATCCGGAAGCCGCAAAAAACCCGCAACTGTGACAGCATCTTTTGTGCCTTGTCCGGAATCGTCGTCAAACTCGCTGTTAATAAGCCCCCGAATCAAGGTTGAAGCGATGACTGGTCGCCACAGTCGTGTGATTGTGGACTGGTCAAACTCCGGGGGGTTCACATTGGACGCCAAATGCGCGACGTACATCATGATGAAGATGCCACAGTCTTTCGAATTTTGTTGCCACGGCGCTTTGGTTATCTGAGTCATCTTCCAGTCTAGCAAACCAAACCACCCCAGCTTGCCTGCCATAACGACGTTCATGAACTGCGTGAATTTGTCAGCAGCTTTTCTGTGATGCGGATATAATTGGGCTCTGCCAGACAGTGGGTTGTAGAAGCGCCATACACAGTGCGGGAAATGGACATACACGAGGCAGAAGTGGGAGCCGGTGCGGATTGGGAAAAATGCGTAGAACATGTTCCTATTCAAGCCGTCCAGCATCCTCCCGAGCTTTTTAACCAATTTAGCATTATTTCCCCCTTCCTGGTGCTCCTGCGAAAGCGAAAGAGATTTAGACAACGATCTAATAATATCATAATTATTTACTTATCACTCCTTCTGCAGGGAACACTTACGTTGTCGAATATCTCTTTGAATGCGTGGCAACCAAAAAATGCCCACGGATATTTCATCGGGTTTCTCTCGTTGCGCTGGCTCAAAAGACTTAAAAAAGCATCTATAACCTACAGAAAACATATTGAGGAGTCATTACACTTCGGTAAGGCAACATGCAACTTCCAATTAAAAGTCGATTATTCTATATATACGATCTGCATAGTAGTCGTGTCCTCGATAGACACGACTATGCGTATAGTCGTGTATTCCATAGACACGACTACGTGCAAAGTCGTGTCTTCCAATACCGACTTTATGTCTACAACCCTATATATGAAGAGCATGGGTTTACTTACATTGGTGTTTATTTCTGTTGTTTGTAGGAGGGATAAATAGTCGTCATCACATAGCGTTGGGATTGGATAAGCCTTCCTCGGATTGGCCATCCATCCATCTATTGCCACTCTATCCCGCTCTAACAGTACCCCCATGTCGAAGCATAACTCCGAATCGGCATAGTGGTCGGGGAGAGCAATTACAGACTTAGACTTCTGAGGGGTTAGGAGGACATCGACGTCAACCGGCTGTGATGCGGTTAAGCCAGTGCCCTCGGCGACCTCCTCCTCCTCCCTCGCCTTCTCCTCCTCAGCCTCCTCTTCCTTCAACTCCTCCGTCTTCTCCTCGTCCATCGCCTCTTCGTCTGCTTGCACCTCCTCCTCCTTCCCCTCCTCCTCCTCCTTCGCCTCCTCCTCCTTCCCCTCCCCCTCCTTCGTCTCTTTGTCCAGAACATCCGCCTTCACCTCCTCCTCTTCGACGTCCCCGCCCTTCACCTCCTCCTTCACGGTTTCGATATCCGACTGCCGTATGGAAGAGATGACCTCATCGATGATAGAGGTCGCCTCTCTATCGGATATGGTTTGTTCGGAGTCGGCTTTCGGCTGAGGGGACCTATTTCTTCTTTTCTGCTCCTCCGCCATTCTCCGTATATGGTCCTCTTCTCTAATCCTCTGCTCCTCCTTCGAGCCGACAGTCCTGAAGCGCTTCCTTATCACTACACCAGGGGGGAATATGTCCCGGCCGTACGTCGGACGGGACTCGACTTCTGCACGCTCCATATCTTCCTTGAATTCTGGTTGGAGCTTCTTCAAAAACATCTTGGCAGAGGATCTCTTCGCAGCCCGTTCCATCTTGTCTTCCTCAACCGCGCGTTTGATGGGAGCTGAAATGACATTTTACTTCTTCATGTCAGTAGTAGCAGCACGATAAAAAACATAGTCGTGTTATATAGAACACGATAAACCACATAGTCGTGTACAATGAAACACGACAAATATAGTAGTCGTGTATGATGGGGCACGAAAAAATAAATCATCGTCTACAACTTACCTTTACCCCATTTCGTCGAATCCAGATGTGACTTCCTTGCCAGCTCCTTCGTCCGCATACCGATAGGAGTGTTCTTATTATGCTCCTTTTGAAGTGGCCGCTTCTTTGGGTCCATCTGATGCACTGATGACGATTGTGGCCCCATTTGGGGCCGCTTCTTCGGCTCCATCTGATGCACCGATGACTTCTTTCTCTCCATTTCGGGGCGCTTCTTCGGCTCGTCAGTCATCTCCTCCTTCGGATGCTCGAAGATCTGACCTTCTAACAGCATTGACGCTGAGGCGGCAGAGGACTTCATAGAGTGGAGAATCTCTCGCAGAGGTCCCACTCTCCTTCCCATCTCCTCATAGGAAGACAGAGCTATCTCTATTAGTGACTGTATGCCCTGAAGGGCACCCTCCAATCGGCCCATTGCAGTTGCAGTCGACTGGGCAGCCTTTCTCGAGGAAGTGGAGGCAGGTTGGTTGGGAGTCGTCTTCATTTCCGGCCTCTGCGGCCTCTGCCGTCGTGGAGGATGGGCCCCTGAGGTTGACGAAGCAAGGAGATATGCCTCTCCGGCCATGGGGCTGATTACGTCGACGACTTCCTCCCCTATTTGAAGATTGTGGAACACTCCCGTCCAATAGTCGGCCATGCGGTGCTTCTTCTGTGCACCTTTCTTAACCTCTGTAATGAGGGCCCCACTTCCTGGCCATCTTTTCGCCCGTGGGCTGGTAGGGCCCATGACAGGATGGAAGATTGTCGTGTGCTCAAAAAACCAAATCTGCAAATTAAACAGTTGAAAACATTATAACAATGCGCGGTTGCCTTAGTCGACTATAAGTTCAACACGAATTGAACTATGGTCGTGTCTTAAAAAACACGACTATATACCTAGTCGTGTTTCATTATACACGACTATAAATATAGTCGTGTTCTATGATACATGACTATATATATAGTGGTATTGTATAAGACTTTTTCCCGATCGAAGACTATGAATGCTACATACCTGAAGGACATATGCGGCGCCATTTAGGCATCCACCGCCCAGGCACTCTCCTTGCGATCTCGCTCCCACTAGGCGGCTGGTATGGGTTATACCAGAAACCAACATCTTATGTATAGCCCCAGCCCAATTGTATGACCTCAATCTTGGGAGGTCGTCAATGTAACGGTACAAAGAGGGATGAACCGCTCTAGTGCTGTGTGGAAACAACACCGTGGAGAAGAGGAGGCAGATGATCATCCTCGCAATGTCCTCCTCTTCCATCTTCAGTTCGCCCGCGCTAAGCTTGTCTATCATTTCCTCAATGTGTGGAATGTCTGCTCTCCTCGCGGCGAAGTACTTTCTGAAGAATTGACCTTCCGGTCGGCGTGTCAAAGAGGGGAGGACCTCAACTCTGTCGCCCGTTGCGGGCAATCCGGTGATAAGGGCAACATCTTCCTCTGTGAAATGTAGCGTCCTACCCTTGATATTGAAGACCTTCGCCGACTCATCCCAGTACCTGACCAAATGGTCGAGGAGGTTCCGAGATACAACAACGTCCTCACCTTCAAAAATGACAGCGAAACCAGCCTCGTTCATCAGCTGGGCACATCTTTGGTGACGCTGTAGGAGGGCCGCACACTTTTTCATCGCCCCCGGTTGACAACACGTCTTCAGCGCCGGTCGCGCATTATATGTTCTCTTCACTGGTCGGTCCATCGGAGCCTTCCTTTTCCTGCCCCTCTGATTTCGCTGCCGAGGTGCGAAGACAAAATCATGATCCTCCTCCTCTTCCGGTGGTATTTCCTCCATAGACTCATCTCTTTTTTTATCCATCTGCAAGGAGTGAGGTATAGTGGTCAGTACAAAAGTGTCCTCGGTGCAACACGAAAATATAAAAGTCGTGTCGTCGCGGACACGACTAAATACACAGTCGTGTCTACTCTAGACACGACTTTATAGTTCATAGTAAAAATTAAAAATTCAAATGTCCGACCTTATGAAACTAAAATCAGGTAGGATAGTTGTAACTTACCGTAGTTTAGTCGTCTGTATGTCTGTATTTCCTCGCAGGTGCCTTCACAGTCTTCCTCGCCGTGCACCGAAGCTCAATCCGGTCAATCCGCCTGTTGCATGCAGGCGGAGGGAGCGGCGGGGGTCTTCTCAAGGTTGAAGATCAGAAATCCCGACGGATGCGCTTCAAATCGCCGCCTTTGTCCACTCTCCCTCAGTCGTGTCGTCGAAATCCAGCAGGGGGGCAGCTCGATATCGAGATGGGGGACGCGAATAGGCTCGAACTCGTCCGTGTATTCCGCCGGTTGAATCGCCGCTCCAACTCGCCGGTCGCCGGTGCCGTCGCCGATGGGAATCGCCGAAGAACTTCACAGCCTCTTCGCACAGTGTTAACACGAAAAAATAGAAGAAAGGGCATTTTGGGTACATCAAGTCCAGATTCCGGGTCATATGAGATTTCACGGGAAAAACCTGGTAATATGGGAATATGAGATTTTGCGCCAGGTAATATGGAAAAAACT
Source organism: Houttuynia cordata (assembly GCA_039654745.1). NCBI lineage: Eukaryota > Viridiplantae > Streptophyta > Magnoliopsida > Piperales > Saururaceae > Houttuynia > Houttuynia cordata. The sequence continues at coordinate 3,290,149 of CM077502.1, read as the reverse complement.
CGGGTGGATGCGAACTCATCGTTGTTGTAAAAGTGGTATCTTTGCAGTTTGCTACTGGTTATTTTATCCTCCAGTAAAAATGAAAGATAGGATAAAATTACATCAGAAAGCCGTTTCTTACACAGGTGACAGGAAAGAATTATGTGAGAAGATAGTAGTTTCTTATGCAGAGTACAAAATACGAAAACTGCACATGCACACCTGCCGCCAAGAATTCATATATAATTCGAAATATAACTCCCCTTGTTACATATTAATAGTCTTATTTGGTTTTTGAAAATAAACTGATTAGGACTATTATCATCATTATTTGCCTAATAAAATTACCATTATCATTAGTTTTCAGTTAGTGGCATTCTAGACATTTCTTTATAATCCCATAAATATGTTTACATAGCTTTCTCATAATGATCAGGAATCTATTAGAGTCCCTACTTACTTAGTAGATTAATACTAGTATTAATCAATATTATTATTAGTCTTCAACAGAAGCAATGAATTTTGACTTTTGTTTCAGAAAGCACAATGAGAAAGAGAGTGATTCTGATCTCAGACTTTTATCTTCTCGTAGAAACATCATTTTCCGCTACTTGTTTCTCTTCCAAACTTTGACACTCCTCAAAGCATCAAGTTGCTACAACATGGCAAACCTACTAGGTAACGCTGCAGGGGGTGCCCTTAAGTCACAAAAGGGGTGGGCTAATCCTCATTGGCTCAGTCCACTCGGAGGCTAGAACGTGATACAGCAATCCAACATGACCAGTCTGGCAGTCTCCCATCGTGCATGAACACAGGCGTGGCCTTGGACCAAGATATATTGGCCAGAGGTATATGCGGCAGCTTCTTGAATCTAAACCTCTTGAATAGGCACTATATCTCCCATTGAGATATTTGACGAAAGACTTCCAGTCGGTTGAGCGGACGAATGGGAGGATTGAATTTTCTGCTGGATAGAAGTTGAGGCAGATTCAGACTGGTGAATTAGCATTGGGCGTGAAACCCTCATGTAGACTAACCAATGCTAGATGATTGGAGTCGTGATTCTGGTGATGTGGTACCCACACGGATTGTCTTCCATCCTGGCTGAAGGTCTGTTAATGGCGGCTGTTGCAGGAGCTGAACTTCCTCCTTATGGATATTAATATCCACTAAGACACCATACTTCCCTTGCTAGGCACCCTTCTGCACAGTGATCAAAAGAATGACACTTAGAGCAGACTTGAGGACACCACTCATATTGGACTTTCTGTGGGAAAAAGGATCCATTGTTGCATTCCACTTAACCACTTCTTGAAAACTACTCCATTCGTCGTGTTTTAGATGCTCCATCTGGAAAAGAGGACAATCCCATTTTAGATGCTCCATATGGTCAATTTAAGTGGATTTTGAACCTCTTCTTCCCCCTATTATTTCGGTTTTCCACCATCCAATAAAAATCAACAATTTTTAGATGAAGCTATTAAAACAGGATGGAGGGAGTATAATCTATGGCTATTAAGATAGTTTGGTCCGATTGAAGGTTAGGGGATGACCATGCAAAGGGATGCCAACTAGAGTTAGGGAATAACCTGCACATCATGCTGAGGCTTTCTTCTTCGAAATGTTGGATTGACGAATGAGGGAAATGAACAAGTGAGAATAGATTTGAGCATGTCTATCAAACCCAGATACCACTAACGTACTATCAAAGGATGACGTCCATAGATGAGGGCCGAATTAAGAATCCAATCCCACGATCTTTTGCGTCTGAGAACATGAATAAGAAAACTCCTTGTGCTAACGATTGCATCACGAAAAAGACCGGAGGTGTAAGACTTCAGCCATACCATACAAGAAATGGTATTTTCCCGAGCACGTAACCAACAACGATGTTAGTCCAGCGAGAGGTTTTACGCGCAAAGATGGTTTTTAGGATCTTTGGATAGGATTCTCCGAGAAGATTAGGGAGGAAAGGAGGAAGAAGAAAACGAAGAAGAGGAGGTGGAGGCGGAGTTGTCATAAAGCCCTCTACAATTTAATCCCAAAGAGGATGCCATGAAGGGAGTGGAGTGGAGTGGCGGGGAGATAGGGAGCAATGTCCAGTCGATGCTGTGAGAAAGAGGCTTTTGATTGAAACTCTAATCGCCCTTTAATCCCCCTAAAGCCCACAAAGCAGATCTCTCTTTTATATATATATTATACTCCTTCCATCCACAATTACCTGTCCTAATTTGAAAACTTTTGATTTTCTAGTGATGAAATGTAATTTTGCACGGAGGGAGTATATGATATAACTCTCTGTTCGATTTTTTTTAGTCACATTTAGGAAAAAAAGTTGTTCTATTTTGACAATCCAATTAAGATTCAAGTGGTTGATAACTTTAGGGCGCGTTTGGCAACTGCTTTGCATTTGCTAAAAAAAGTGATTTTATCAAAAATTCGCTTTTGTTATTGCAAAGCAAAAGGGTGATCCGTATAGCAATGCCCACCACTAAAGCAGTTTTTTGAAATACCAACCCTTAAAACTTAATTAGATTCGGTAAATTTTGGACAAAGAATAAATATAATGTGCCAATTTTGCCTTTAATCAATTAGATAAAAGAGGAATGAACTTCAACTATCCATTTAATGTGGGAGGGGTAAGTTGAGTCATTTTTACCTCCCTCTCCACTTTTACTTACGTATGAAAGCCGCTTTTTTGAAAATTTATTGCTTGGACCAAGTTCTAATAAATGCATCTTCTGTTATAACAAAACAAAACAACTTTTGTATCAAATCTGCCTCACAAATGTGATGTTGTGTTAATGCGGCTTTAAAGCTAATTTTGTAGTAAAAAGAGGCCTCCCAAATGTGCCCTTAGAATGTGACTGATGAACTATTATGCGGGAGGAACTGTGAAGAGTGTCAGATAGGCTTTCACAAAAAAAAATGATGGTTTTTTACTCTTCACTTGCGGGCCCCATGGGCCCATAAGAAACACCCTTCGTCAATTTTATAATGGAATGGAGGGAATAATCATGAAGAAACATGAGCGGTGAAAATGCTTTTTTCCACCAACTGAATAAATTGATTGTTACAAAAAAGGATATTAATGTATAGTATAAACTCAAGTTCAAGAGACTGATCTCAGGTAACACTTAAAATATGTCTCTATTTATTGAATAATATGGCTGATCTAAACGTCCCCAAAATCTTCATCATCCATTTGGTCGCAGAAGTGATTTCAACTTATTTCTTCATCCCTTTCAAATTCACACCTGAAAATGTTCAGGGAAAGGGATATCACTTCACCTCCTGGAATCATTTTTGTTCCACCAAAGTAGTGTCGGCCTCCTATCCTGCTTGAGATCTCTTCCACTAAGTCTGAAGAAGTGAGGCTATTCAGTGCAGTGTATTCAGTCAGGACGCGAGAGAAGAAATCCTCAATGTGTCTTCAATACAATATTTTGATTCACTAGAGAGTTACAACTACACATCATTCTGGCTTCAAGATTCTGATTCAATAAATAGGTCATAGGCAGCTTCCTAATTACACATTTTCTTTTTATTGTTCTAAGTTCAAATGGGTTCTCATGAATGTTAATCCTTTTTCATTGTTCTACATACAACTTGGTGAAGAGAACTAACTGTGTTGGTCAATGCTTAGAAGTGTTTTGAGATAAATGCTACAAGTAAACAAACGTGATTATGGGGAAATGGCTCCTTTGAAGACTTCAATTGACTTAAAAAGCAAAACCAATATGCCAAAGAAGAAAGGCCATCACATATTTCAAAGTTCTTGCCAACAAAACTAAAGAGTTTAATGTAAGGCCAACTGACAAAGGTGTAACTCAGGGAGCAACAAGAAGCATAGAGCTTTGTTAACAAGAATAAAAAAAACTAAAAAAACAAGTATAGAGGTCGTTCCAAATACTCAAATTTTACTGATGGGAATGCCCTTCGAAATATCCTTATGTCCTCAGACTTCTTTTCCTTGTTATGTTGAATGCTCGCCACCTCAAGAACTGGCGCATTGGCAAGGACAAACTTTAAAAATAGCAATTCATGATGTTCGCCATATAAATTTGCCAAAATTATACTCTTCAAATGATGGAATACATAACCAGAGATTTTATCCAAAAGTTCGCTCCAAATAGTTTGTGTTTTCGTTTCATGAGCAGGTCTGGAACTAGAATCAAAAGACAACCAACCATAAATTCATCTGATACATTCATGAGTGAGAGAGACTTACCACAATTGCAATAGTTTATAATTTTGGAGAGTTTTTAAACAAACAAAGAGCAGTTCATATCTCCTTTAAGTCTTGGAAATTCCTTTCCAAATAAAGAGGCTTTAGATGCTCATATGAATGGAGAAGTCTCTAGTATATCACCAAAAACTAAAAGACATACCCACAAGCTAAAAGATGGAGTCTAAAATGTGCATTGAGTACTAAACATTATTTCACACATGCAAAAAAATCCAACGAAGTTTTACGAGGTTTTTCTATATTACCTGGCCAATGAGCCTGGATTGCCATATTACCTAGTTTTTTCGGGCTCATACCATATAACCTGGTTTAGGGACCTGGTATTCCCATTTTGCCCTTCGAAAAACCCTGACCGTAAACCCCAAGTTGATTTTTCCATATTACATGGCCGCCCCATTTCAGTTGCATTGTGTCATCGTGTACCATATTTCAACGAATCATATCTCCTTTATTTTTTATCTGTTTTCATCTATTCTTTTTACATTCTTATTTATTTTTACTACTCTTTCTTCTAATGATGATATCTTTAAGATCTTGAGACAATATCTAATGAAATATAAAAAATTATACGATAAATAACATTTGGTGTCTCAACATACTTAGGCTATCATCATGAGAAGAAAGAAGAATTTTGCCCTCAAATCATGTACCCGTATCGTGTCTCTCAGTACACATAGAAGTGCTATCGTCTCTCAGTACACATAGCAGTGCTATCGTCTCTCTACATACACAATAGCACTGATGTCGTGTCTTTGGGTATACTGTTCTCGCCCATTTTTTGTATTATTCTTTATTTTTTCTCTTCTTTTTTTCATGATTATAACTTAAGGATCACTAGACATCACATGTTCAAGCACACGACTAATAAAAGCATGTTATTAGAAAAAATACACGACATGTGGTGTCACAATATATATAGGTTATTATCACGAGAAGACAGAGGAGGAAAAATAAAGAAGAAAAAAAAAAAGGAAAAAATGGATAAAAAATTAGAAAGATATTACTAGTAGAAGTTTGCCCTCAAATTGCATACACAGACACACGATAGCAGTGCTATCGTATCTCTGGGTACATGATAATAGTGCTATCATGTCTCCAAGTAAACGATAGCACTGCTATTATGTCTTTGGGTATATGATAACATGGAATATTTCAACGAGTGATATCTCTTTCATTTTTTATCCGTTTTCATCTATTCTTTTTTCGTTCTTCTTTATTTTTCTTCCTCTTTCTTCTCATGATGATAACCTAAGGATCATGAGACACCACATGTTCAAGCACACGACTAATATAACTGTGTGATGTTTTCGAAGATATGACTCATTGAAAAAAATACACGATATATGGTGTCTCAACATACCTAGGTTATTATCATGAGAAAAAAAAGAGGAAAAATAAAAAAGAATGCAAAAAGAATCAACGAAAACAGATAATAAATGAGAGAAATATGACTAATTGAAGTATGTCATGTTATCGTGTACCCCAAGACACAATAGCACTGCTATCGTGTACTTGGAAACACGATAGGACTATTATCGTATACCTAGAGTTACACGTTTTGAGGAAAAACTTCAACAAATCATATCTTCTTAATTTCTTATTTATTTTCACCCATTTTTATCCGTTTGACTTTATTTTTCCTCATCTTTTTTTTTATTTTTATGATGATAACCTAAGTATGAGTCAATTCTAACTTTGGCGTGTCTGCTGCTTACTAACGTCAGTGAGGGTCATTTGTAGCCTATAATAATTTTAAACCAGCAGTCTGGCAGCTTTAAGTGCTATCAATTTTCCTTTTTCTACTCACCTAATTATCAGCAGTGAGTACCCTTTTTTGTTTTTCGATCGTAAGTGGCCTCATATACAAGCGGCTAGCCTCCTCAGATTCCTTCTCACACGGACATGGCATGCAGTCATCGCCTTATTTGATGTATGACTACATCCATATAAAAGGAACAGTTATACAAGTGATGGTACACCATAGATGAAAGGTCTTCGATGGTCCAAAAACATTTAGCTCCTGAAAATAGATGTACACTATACAAGAAACGAACACACTCTTTCTATTTTCCAAATATAAGAAGTATTGATTTTTTCCAGAAATGAGGAGGTTAGCAATTGAGTCACCAGACCAATAATGACACAAAAAACTTCCTAGTGGGCAAAAAAACTCTCAACAATATAAAAATAGTCCTAATTCCTTTTCTGGTCAGACTATACACACCGCAACTCCTCGTCTTGTCTATCATTCATTAAAAACAACTCCTACTTAAAAAACCACAGAAGCCGCAGACATTTACGCATCCTTTGTGACAAAACTATACAAAATTCATTTGAAAGTTTGTGCTGCATACACCAGTTGACACTGATAGCAACTACTCTTTAATGAACGATTCTGCTTTCTGACATGTTACTTTTTTGTTGATAGAGAAAATGTAATACAACTGTAATTATTAATTATGGATCAGAATTTAAGTTACATAAAAATAATGACACCAATTAAAAATAGGACACCTACTGAAAATAATGACACCATAAAAATATTAAATGTGAATAGGACACCAATTATTATGACCATATAGTTACCCACAACTACAAATCATCTTCAGTATGGTTTTGTGCTGATAATAAAAAGAGATCAGACTATATTACACGCACAATTCCTCTATGAGGCTTTCCATCAATCATGCGGCATGTATATATATAGGAATAGTTTAAATGAGATCACTCTCCTTTGGCTTATATGAGGCCAGTTCTAGTCGTTGCTGTTAGGGCTGATAATCGAGCTCAGGGCTCGTTGAACCAGCCCAGAGCCCATTTAACCGCAAATGGTCAGGCTATTAACGGGCTCACCCAAAATGAGCCGATCTCGGGCTCCACCACGGGGGCCAATAACAGCCCGTAATTCCTTCGCGATCGGGGGCTGCGTCTTGTCGTCTCCTTCCCCACCACCCCTCCAATCGGCAAGCCGAGAGGCGAGAGAGATAGGAGCTAGTAGCTCCGGCGAAGAGGTCGCTCGCCCTTGCCTCTCTCTCTCTCTCTCTCTCAATTTTGGTACAAAGTATTCAATTTCAGTAGCTAGCCACTTGGTCGGCGGTGGGAGAACACCAGCCCATCACTTGCGAGAGCAGCCAAAGCCATATTCCCTTCCCAGAGCTTGCACAGCAATCGATTCCCACACTCCCTTTGGCTCTTCCTGTCGTCTACTTATGCTTCTCCTTTGAAATGCCGGCGGAAATGGAAGTCTCGCTTTAGTGTACCCTATTGTACATGTTCGTTATAGGAGGTACTTTTTTTTGTATCGGGCTTTGTTCTACTTCCTTATGTTTTTTGCCTATTTATTTGTTTTTGGGTGGTGGGTTTATTGGCATTTGATGCTGCATATTTATTTTCTTACCCAAATTTTTCTTACAACTGTGGATTTATCTGGTGGGTGTTGTTTTATGTTTGCTTTGATGGCTGTAACACTTAAGGTATCACTTAGTGGATTGTTTCTTTAGTCCACAAGTTGTTATCAAAATGTACTGATTCTGCTTGTTGAATTGACGGCTAGAGAGATTGTCGAAAGACTAGGAACTTGGTACTGTTATTAGGGATTTCATCTAATTATATTATCAAAATGTACTTATTATTATCTACTAGTCGTTTTACCACGTTCTAGACATTTTTGTGTATTCTGAAGTATTATTCTCATTATTATGTTCCTATTTTAGAGAAAAGTGATTATCCTGTTCCATAGGCATGTCTAAGTACATATCCTTTATTTGGTATGGTTACTGTAAATATAGCAAAATAAAATAGCATCTACAGTTTAAATATAGTAGCAGAAGTCGCATAAATAACTCCAGTTTGATTATGAAACATATAATTATCAATGTTGAGAAAAGAAGGCTTAAACCGTGACAGAATGTGAAGTACTCAATAAAATGTAGATTAACAAAATCTCTTGGATCTGTTAATGTTGATTAACTGTAAAGATTTCTGAGTAGGTAAAACCCTAAACTGTTAATAGTTGTCTACTGTAGTTTAAATGTTGCTTGTATTTCTTTATATTAACACTGCTTATCAAAGTGGTTATCTCCTCATCTGCATAAGCAGAAATTGATGCTCTGTAGAGTGTTATTATACAACATATTCAATTATTTTCCATGTTAACAACCTTAAAAAAAAGCACTATTATGCTGTCGGCAACAAGCCTCCTCCCATCACGGTGGCCCAGTTCCTCGCTTGGAATACCATAAGGTCTTCAATTTCCCCGTTTCCTCTTTCTTCTATTTTGTCTGTGCAATAGTTCCTCCTGCTATGTTATTTAGAGTTACAATTCATCTGCCCTTGTAGTGGCAATTATACTTCTGGAGGTTGTTATTGTTATGTGCCAAAAGTTACACCAATTTCCACCCTTTCCCCTATATTTGGATACTCATGACAATCACCAATTTCGTCAATTCCAAGTTCTTTCTTCTATACACCAATTTTTACAACGGAAATGCAATCACTCTGTTTGCAAAAGGCTGCCATCTGAGATTGCAAAAATTTTGCTAGCTTTTATAATTGGAACTTGGCTTTCGCTTAAATGATTTGCTAAGAAAGGACTACGTATGCATATAATCATCTTGGTTTCTGAGCTTCATACTATCTTCTCTTGTGTCTTGTTTTGTATGGTGAATCCTACATTCATTTTATGTGGCTTATATCAGGATGTTGATACCTCTGCTAGAAAAGCCGAGGCTGCCCAGAAGCATGCGCAAGACATAGCGGCAGGAGTAGTACCGATGAATGACCGAGAGCTCTTCTTGAATGAACCATGAGCTTTTGACAATTCCCGTTACTGAGCTGCTTCAAGCTAAAGTACCATGCCTCAATTCCCCATTTTCTTGTGTCTAGATCAATTACCTTTGTAATCATATTTGCATATGAGAATGGCCGGTGAAAATTGAAAAGAATGGCGTATGAGAATGGCTTTGGTATGTCTATTATGCTCTATTGTCAACTCATAATTCTTTCAATTTTTGTCACAATTGCCATCTTCTCTTCTTTGAAGATTGATTATTTGTAGCATTTCCATGTCACACCAGCAGGCTGCAGTTAAGTTGAAGCTTTTGATTTGTTCAGCAAAGAAGTGAAAGACAAGAAATGAAATGTCACCTTAATGCAATATATAATTGTGCTTTAGCTATGTGAATTAGCATTGGAGCAGGAATGCGGTGGTGGTGGTGCGCGTCAACTGAAAACCATGTTAACTTCCTTCGTAAATTAGTATGGAGGCAGAGGATTGCTGGAATGACCCGCATGGAACCTCTTGCTTGGAGGAGGAAAATAAAATTGAAATGAAAAAATTAGCATTTGATCACCGTAGTGGCATCCGCTAGAGAGTGAAAGCCGTCAGGATCGTCGCATGACCCTATACTTATGATGGATATGGGTCATTTCGCATAATGCCATAAGATGATGATCTCCCATCTCTGGCTTAGTCGGATACAACTTATTACATTGGGTGTTTGGATGCTAGGTGAGCTCGAAGGGAAACCTTCATTAGTTAAAGGTCCAGCACCAATCAAAAAAAGCTATGTTGAAGGTCCACCTGATCCACATTGGAAATTGAAAAGTGCCCAAAGTGTGGACCAGAGGCAACAGTTACAACTAGTAAAAAAAATACACTTTATAGCCCATTAAGTGAGCCCAATAGGCTGGCAGTTCAACATAACTAATCTAAACTAGCAAAAAAGTCCAAGTATACTCATAGCCCAATAACAGCCCAATAAACAGCCCGTGACTGTTTATATCATAACGGGCTGTAACCATTAATGCTTAACGGGCTCAGGCTATAAATGAACAGTTGCAGGCCGCCCGAGCCCAGCTCGTTTAGCAGTCCTAGTTGCTGTTGGATCTTGATCTGATGGCTAGAAGGATGAGTGATGGATCACACTCACCTACCCGCTTATTTGATACCCACCATCGGATTGGAATCAAATGACTTAAAAAATTATTCTGATGCCTGTTATGTGAGAACGATCTCATGTAAACCGATATATATATATATATATATATATATAGGAAAAATTTTAAATGAGAACGCTCTCATATAGCTTATATGAGGCAAATTCAATTCGTAGCCATCAGATCTTGATCTGATGTTTACAAACTACAATGAACTCACCTATCCATTGATTTGACACACTCACATACCCACTGATTTGATACCCACTCTTAAATCGGAATCCAACAACCTTAAATATTGGTCTCATGCTCCTTATACAAGAATGATCTCATATAAATGCTCATAGGAGTGAAGCCCACCTTACATATACGATACATATAAATGTTATGCAATATTAACATCAAATGCTTGTAGCTCAAGTGGTTAAAGGCATAGGTACTCAATCCCAGGTCAAAAAATTCTGACTAACCTGAACCGGTCCAGCCCGATTCAGCAGTTCAGAGAAAATCGGCCGGTTTAATGAACTAGGGTGGGGTTGACGAGGAATTTTCACCTTTCACCCCAAATTGTGAATGAAGTTATCATCCCCAAATTGTCAATGAAGTTATCATCCATGTGACGAGAATTTTCACCCTATTTTCAGTATTTATTTTCATCAGCTCTCCAACCGAGGTGATTAATTTTTGGGCGAGAATCGTCACCTTTCATGTTTTATCATCCAAACGCTAAGACTTGTAAAATTATTTAGATATGCTTTAGATTTAAAATACCTAGGGTGGGTGAATAGGGAATTAGTTTATTTTATTTTGATCGAATCTTGAATGGGAACAAAAATCACCAAAGAATTTAAAGTCGAAAAGATTAATTGCTATACAATAAACAGAAGGAATATAGAGGAAGAAGTTTTTTTTTTGGCAATAAGAAAAAAAAATTTGTTATCAATAACAATGTAGATTAGACAGATAATTTTTAAAGGTCGTTTGGATTGTAGAAATGATAGTAAAGTGTTTCGGAGACAATTTTGAACAACTGAGATATGAGAAATTGTGGAGTTGATCGTGTGATATATATAGTTTTTCCCGGTATCCTTTTGTTGGAGGACTCGCCGGCGGTATTGAGAGGTTGGAAGCACTGATGCTAGGGGTGGTGGCACTAGGGTTTGCAGGGGAAGTGGATGTGATCATTTTGGTTTGGAAGAGGAGTTCACCACCCCATGGTTTAGCCACCACGCTTCACTAAACACAAACGGTGGACATCCACTGAATGGCTAAACCGTGGGGCGGCAAGCTACTTGTCTAATCTAAGAAGCACTGATACGGGTACGGCGACACGATACGACACGATACGGACACGGGGACACGGCATTTTTTCAAAAAGTAGGATACGACACGGCTAATAAAAATTTATTTATATAATTTTAAAATATATTTTTTGATGTTGTAGTAATAAAAATCTTCCTTCAAAGCTTATAAATGTTATAGTTCTAATTTCTAAACTTATGATTGAAAAATTAATTTTCATTCATAATTTTTACGCAAAATTTGACAGAGTTTCCCCTATATTTTTGATATCTAAAAGTCCTGTAATAATCTAAAACACCTGTACAAATTATAATAAGTGAACAACAAAATTTGTAAATATAAAAAACATCCCAGCAGAATTATTATAGACACATTCAACACCAAAATACAAACTTAAAGTACTAATAAGTCAAACATTAAGATCCCATCAACAAAATGTTAAAACATAACTTCAAAGTACATCAATATAATTATCCAAATCATATTCAACATCAGAAAATGTGACTGCTTCTAAATTTGGTTCATCTAGAGATAGACTTGCTATCTCAAGCACCCCAGCCCCTCCGAATGGCTCATCCCAAGTGTCTCCAGCAATATCCCACATCATGGTTCCTCCTTTACTATACTCTTCAGTTTTCCTAGATAGAAGTCGAAGATTACTATGCACATATACCAAATCTTCAGCACGTTTTGGAAGAATTTTATTCCTCCTCAAGGAATGAATGAAAGAGTAAGTACTCCAATTCCTCTCAGCACAAGAGGAAGAACATGGTTGTCCAAGAAGCTTGAAAGCTAGAGTTTGAAGCAATGGCAAAGAAGATCCGTAAGTATACCACCATACTTTTGAATCTAACCTCCACCTATCTTCCATGCAGTCAGATTCTCCAAATATATCCATAGATCCAGAAAACCTAGCATATTCAATATTTAACTTCGATCTATCTTGAATATCATTAAAAAACTTTTTGAAGCATTTATTCCTTTCCACACAAATTTCCTCATCCCTATGTGGAGCTAGTCGATTTGGAGCACCGTTGATCCATTGCTCACTATAAAATCTGAATATTAATAACAAAGTTAGTATAAAAATAATAAAAACATGAAATTTAAAAAATGAATGCTTCAAAGTTAATTAAATTTCTTAAACTTACTTGGGATTCAGTGAATGAGCTAAACAATGAAGTGGCGTAGAACTTTTTGTCCACCTATCAGTGAGTATTTCATGTAACACATTGTAAAAGGTAGATACTTCAGTTTCCTCCTTGCCTTCATGCCGAAATATTGCTTTCTTCACATTTTTAATCATGGTGTCCCACATATCATGCACTATGTGAAGGATGGGTTTGTCTGTGTCAGCACATCTAAGCATATCATAAATAGGACCAGTAAAGGAGAGTATGTACTCCACCCTATCCCACCAAACATCATTTAAGACAATATCCTTCACATTCTGAGCTTTTCCTACATCATCTTCTCTATAAGAAGACCATTCATCACTAACCACCATGCGCTGGAGATTTCCTTTGATTTTAAACAACCTTTTTAACATGACAACAGTTGAAGCAAAACGAGTGTCAGCAACCGCTAGTAGTTTCAAAGGGCTATATTCATTGAAAATTGCTAGCCTCATAGAATGATTCATAATAAACGTTCGGATAAAAGAGGCATCATCAGAAACCTGGGTAATCCAATGGCATTCTTCAAAAACATGAGCAGTTCTCTCTATGTTTTTTGCTGCACATATATTCTTGAGAGCTAAATTCAATGTATGCACCACACAAGGTGACCAAAAAATGTGGGGGTACTCAGCTTGAACAATCAATCCGGCTGCTTTCATAACATGTGCATTATCTGTTATTACTTGTACAACATTAAGAGGTCCAACCTCACAAATAACATCTTTAAGCAAGCCAGAAATATAGTGCTTATCTTTATACTCAGCTGTACCATCGATTGCTTTCAAAAAAATGGGTCCTGTTTCCGATGCAGCTATAAAATTGATAAGAGGCCTTCTTTGTGCATCACTCCATCCATCAGAAACAATACTTACACCTTTTTCACTCCAAGTTGCTTTCATTGGTTTCAATAACCTCTCAATGTTGGACTTTTCCTTTTGTAAAAGAGTAGTCCTTAACGAGTTATAGCCTGGAGGAATATAACCTGGAAAATGTCTGTTTGCTGCAAACTTGAAGGAGTCAACATAGTGTGGGTTCCTAGCGAAATGGAACGGCAACCCACCGGAATAAAACATCCTGGCAATTAAACTTGTTAAAGTGTCACGATCTTCCTTATTCCATGCCTTCTCCAAAACATTTTCTTTTTTCCTCTTTCCAAGAATACCTATACTAGTATCTGTAGCTGAGCTACCATGGCTGCTAGCTAAAGGAACTCGCTTTGGGTTCTTCCTTTTTTCAGCTTCTTCTTCCATATTGGTCATCTCATAAATATGCTCTTGTGTAACCTTAGGGCATGCTTTTATTCCTGAATTCCTAATCCTGAGTAAGTGTGCCTTTACTCTAGAATAAGAGCCACTATAAGATCCTTGACAATAGTTGCAAGTAAACCTTGCATTACCACCCCCTTCACTAGCTCTTCCTAGTTTAGTAACATATCTCCAAAGAGGAAAATTTTCATCAAATTCCCCACTACCAATTGAGCTAGTAGATTCCATACTGCTGTGAGAATTACTGCATCATACAAATACACAAACTTTAGTAATGACAATAATGACATGCATTATGGCTGATATAAAAACTACCTAAGAAAAGAAGCCCATGAGTATATTGATCAAGGAGAGAGGGGAAAGACATGTCAATATATAAATGTCCCAGCCAAAAATGATCATCATTTATATGCATAAGCAAGAAATGTCACTCAAAGAAAATCAATTCTGCAGCTTAGCATTTACTTCACATTATCCTGCTAACATCCCAATTCTTGAGCAATAGGGAAAGGAGATAGCAGTACCTTTCTTAAGCCCGGAACAAATATCTGGATCCTTATGCCCGTGTCTGGATCCTTATGCACCTGCAACAGAAAAAGTAGTTTTAAAAAAACCAGTAAATCATTTAGACACTAAAGCATGTACAAAATACCAAAAAAAAAAAATACAAAAAACTCAACCGAGAACGCCAACATGAAAAGTCTGGTTATCAAACAATTCTGGTCAAAGAACTGGTTGATGCTATGTCACATTTCTGCATCAACATAAAAATGGCGCTTGCTAATCAGGACTATTTTGGTGAAGTTTTACAGCACATGCAGCTCATTAATGAAAGCCACATTCTTCATGATAGTGTAAAAACTCACAATCAAAATGCCTAGCACCTTTAAAGTTGTGGCAATGTTAAAAATTGCAAGATCCTATGCATTTGACAAAAATAGTGAACAAATTGAACTCTAACATGGTACCATGATTCAGGACAGAAAAAATAATTAAAAAATTTTAAAAAAGGAAAGGATTCAATGATTCAAAGAAAGGATTTGTACAAAACAGAAGTCCCAGCCAAAAATTATCATCATTTATATGCATAAGCAAGAAATGTCACTCAAAGAAAATAAATTCTGCAGCTTAGCATTTACTTCACATTAAGGTGAAAAGAGGGAAAAGATTAGCATTAACAAAAGCATTAAACCTCAATAAGTCAAGATCTATATAAATTAGAATAAGGCAGCGCAACAAACCCACTACATTAAATGAAAAGGGTCAGAAGAAAATTTGATGGAACAAGGGTTTGCGTAATTTCCTGTTGTGCAACACATAATTCTGACCCCCCTTGTAGATCACAAATTGAAGATCGCAGCTAGAAAAAAGTATGTCATGTAAACCACAACAAGTGCACACTCTCATGTGTTCTTTCAATAATCAACATGTTTACAGTGAATGAGAACAGTGATGCGAGATTTGATGTCACCATTATAGAAACTTGAATCTCATCACTAAAATTAGTATTTCTTAGGCTTTGACCAGACTCACAAGATAATGACAGAGCAGTGCTCTAGAGAAATCAAGTTTGAACTGATAAATGCAAAAAAAAAATGTGTGATGGCTACAACAAAGGGAAGTATAAAACGAGCAGTTTTCTAACGTATTTTTCCCGATTTTTTAATCTAGTTGACATCCCAATTCATGAGCAACAGGGAAAGGAGATAGCAGTACCTTTCTTAAGCCCGGAACAAATATCTTCTCCTTTGAAGACAACAGGAATTCTAAGAGGTAGCTCAGAATTCTGATCCACCCACGTGAAGGCCAGATTCAAAATTTCCCCCGTGTCTGGATCCTATGCATTTGACATAAATAGTGAACAAATTGAACTCTAACAGAAGCTCATAAGAAATGGCACCAAAATGTTCCCTCATAATCCAAACATGTTCCTTGGGTACCTCATACCTGATATCGATAGAAAAATGGGAGAAGGCCGAAGGCCGAAGGGCTACCGGTTGGGGGGGGGGGGGGGGGGGGGGGAGCTAGGGCACGGCGCACGGGAGGGGAGAATGGGAGAAGGCCGAAGGGGGACGGGCCTGGGAGGAAAGTTTTTTTTTTTATTTTCCCGTGTCCCGCCGTATCGGGAACGTATCCGATACGTGTCCCACCGTATCGGAAACGTATTTTCTTTTTTCTTTTTTTTTTTTTTACAAAAAATGGCACGGACACGCAGGCAGCCGTGTCGCCAGCGTATCCGTGTCGGATACGTATCGGATACGGACACGGCTGCAATTTTGCCGTGTCCGTGCTTCTTAGCTTGTCTTCTGGTTTCTGAACCCTTATGCGGAGTGGGCTCAGCTGTTGCTAGGTGGGCCCGGCCCAGTTCTAAGTGGGTCGATTTTTTTTTTTGAGGTTCTTGACAAGGCCCACTGAGTTCTTTTTAGCTACGTACGTTCAGGGCAGTCCTGAAAACGGAAAAAAGGCGAAGAGGTTTTTGATAGAGAAATGAGGTATGTTTTGGTTTCCCCAGTTGCTTGAATGAGTGTGGCTATTTTTTTCGAACATTTTTTATAACAATGTGACTATCTTTCCGAAATGAAGCGAATAGTATTGACGGCATTAGCTTGAAGTTATGACATCTTGGACATTCATCATGCTTTACGGTTTCATATTTATCACAAAATATTACTCTATCCGACCAACATTAATACTCATAAATACTTGGTTTTTCAATCTCAAGTACAAGTTTATTTTGAAATACCAGATAAGACATTAATGTGGGACAAGGGGAACACAAGAGTTAGCATACAAAACAGGGTAGAAGGGAGGCGTAAGATCCATGTCACCAACCTCAATTGTTGGGAGAAGGTGTTTCTTGATTATGATTATGGTTTATTACAAAAATATTACATAAGTCATGCTTCCATGATAGGGTCAAATAGAAAGAGGAAATGCATAGGTTCGCTTTTGAATGGTGTGTAGTCTATGACTTTGCATGTCATCGCCTAAGTATTTGATTGCATTCAACCTATTGGTGTGGCTTGATTTCCAATTCTATAATTCTTCATTTGTAAGCATTTCCTAGTAAGACTAACAAAACTGAAACTCCTTGGGAAGTTCTGCTTGTAAAACTCTACACCATAAAAAAATAACAACCAAATGGCATCTAAATACTCCCTCTGGTCACTTTTAATTGAGATCGTAACATAATTGGTCAATTTTATTGAAATGTGGGGTCCACAATAAATGCCTAAGCTTTCCAAGAGAGCGAGTTACCTTTCATTGCCGAGGCCTCTCAACCTTGACCTAGGTTGCTGCCGGTGCTGTCTCTAGTTACCCGGCCAGAGAATAATTAGGGAACAATATCATCTAATTATGATAAGCTATTTTTGCTTATTTTCTCAAACTAAAGTGACTTTAGAGAGTAATAGACTTCAATATTAATAGTTTATGTTCTTCTACCCATGAGTATTAGTAATTAATAGGAACAACTCATGAATGCTTATTTCATGATCAAACGGGAATATTTGCTCATTAACCATGTTCAACTTTCATATTGTATAAGGATATTTATATTTCTCATGAAGTCTTGAGCTTCATATGTATCTTTCTTTTTAAAAATAGCGAATATATGGTACAGGTAAAATAATCATACGGTGAGTGTTTTGGACATTGAGAGAGAAGTATGAACCTGACAGATCACATTGTACCTAGCTACACATAGCTAGAATACTATAGTTCCATTGTACCTAGCTACACAAATAGTGAATACCTGTACTATAGTCTCCTCTGGCGGGCGCCCTGTCGAACGAGAGGGGGGAGGAGAGGGAGGGCGGTCCCTGGGGTGGTGGGGTGCTCCGTCGAGCCATAGGAGACGGAGGCCGAGAGGCGCTCGAGATTGGGGGAGGATGGAGCTAGGGCAGACCGATGCCCTTCCACATTTCTTCTGAAATTTTTTTTTTCCCGACAGACATTTTAACCACTGATAAAAAACCGTGGATAATAGTTAATATTATCGACAGTTTATTTTCTGCCTTAAAAATCTGTCGCAAATGCTATACTTTTATCCACAGGTCATGTTTTGTCGTAAGAAATTATTTTTATCCACGGTTCTTGTAGCGACAGAAATAAAACCATCGCTAATTCCCGATTTTGTTGTAGTGTTCGAAGCTATAAAATAAAAACCAAAAAGCTCCATTACTGATGAAGATTCTTCTTTTACACATATGACAACCTTGATATTGACTTGAAAATGTCCTGTGGGAAATGATAAGCACTAACTGGCCTTGAACGTTGATAGCCATGCAAAAGAGAGCAAAAATGCACGTCATGATAGGGAGACCCTTGCATATGCTTTTGGAGAAAGCCAGATGAAGGGAAAGAGAGAGGACTATCATACTTCAATTATATATGCTGTTTTTGTTATAAGAAATCCTGCATGCAGGTGCTATATTGGCCCTTGAATGATGAAATTCCAAGAACAAATTCAGTGATGTGATATTGTGATAGGGGTGAATTGGGCCCCAACAAGGCAACCTTTACAGCAAGTGGAGGAGATAAATGCATTTGATTCGCTGATGGCAGAGGAATGGGCTGCATTTGATCTCCAGATGAAAGTATAGCCACATCTTCCCCAGGCTGGCATGCCATCCACTACATACAAAACTCTTCTTCAAATAGTCTAATGTGAGGCTTCAACGGTTGTAGTTGCATCCACTCAAACTATATCACAAGGAAAATATAGAAAAGCCTATGCGTGGTCCATGCACACAGAAGAGATCGCTTGTTTACATCAGCATGCTGTCTGTGCATAAATACTAGAGATAAGACATGTTTCTTTTCCAGAAATGGAGGTTATAGTCATTGAACTATGCTGCAGCTTGGTGGAGATGATAAAAAATGATTAGTTGATAACTTCAAGGCCTTAGTTACGCTGTTCCTCGAGATAATTAGTTTTTGCTTGATTACAGTCTTGGTCGAGAGACATGGACATGCATGTGTACCTATGTTTGTTTCTGAGAGTTGAACTTAGGAGCTCCTACCTTATCCCATAATACTCCCTGTGCCCAAAAAAACCTGACTGCATTAAGTGGAGGCTTGAAATGTTGTGGGTCCTATAGGCCAAAAAAATTTAACTCGTTTTCATATGCTGCCAGGAATTTTTGGACGAAGGGAGTAGACCAAATTTGGTTGTCAATTGAAGTAAAATTCTATTGCAGGGGTTAATATTTTGAGGAATATATCATAGAATGTAATCCAACTTTTCATATATAAGTAAACAAGAAAGGGTATCATTTAAACAAATATTTGATAGTGATTGTAAAAATTGCTTCTGTCCAACCATATTAGATACATTTATCAATGGAAGGCAATCAAGAGGAACAATAATACATAGGTTTTCAAACATTGAAAGAAGAAACATAATTCGTTATGTGTTTGAGAAGTTTTATAAATCTGTTCTGACAATAAAAAAACCATTATATGCTGGCTGTTGGTCTGAATATGAAAGGAATGTAAATGAAGAATTATATTGTATATTTGAAAGTTGCATGGTGTGAAATTATCTAGAATGTTATCATATGCCGAGATTAATTGGTTTGAAATTATATGGAATTTGATTATATCAGATTAAAGTGTGCCACCAAAATGGCATATTACACATTACTATTCTTTTTGTCCACCACATCTATAACACTTCATTTCGTTATTCTATTATAATTTGTGTGTGCCTGTGTGGCACCTAGGAACCAAAAATAATAATGCCACATGATAGCATCTGTGAGACCCACTGGATATTTTTCTCTATTTTAGAAATATCTCCCAACTCATGCTTGCAAAATTTTCCCAAAATGTGGCAGTTTCATATGATAGCTATGGATGTGCACCAGTGCACGCGCATAGACCTCTGATGCAAAAATCTTTAGGCATTAATGGCGACCAACACCTGCATTTTATCTCGACTAGGAGCTTTGCCCGTGCAAAAATCAGGGGCTTGTCCATTATAAAACATTTGATATGTGATAAAATGGAATTTGAACATGGAGGTAGTCGGAGTACATGAATCTTAAAAGCTCATTTATAGCCATAAACTCCACTTTTATTATGGAGAATGGGTAGAAATAATGCCATTAATTATCCCTAATGAATGTTATAGCTATTTATTTGCCAAATTTACCACTATAAATTGATATTTATTACATTTAATTTGCAAACTGAAAGTAACAAAGGAATTATTGGCTAAGGGGTGGCAAAATGTCTCATCCTCTGTAAAATACTATGTTTGTCCCCTAAAAAAAAATTACAGCCAGTGCTTTTTAAAGTAGTTAGATTAGATACAAACACATTTGCAAGATTTCGTTATTGCTTTGCTCATGCTACTTGACGTTTTATTAAATTATCAGGATTAAAAGAATCAGCTCAAGGTTTTTCAATTATCACTGTTACAATTATGGTTCTTTCTGTTATTAAATGAAAACAAGTACATGTGGAGGTTTTTCTAAAAAAATGGAATCCGAGTTATTTCAACTCCTTTAATAGCTTAATAGATACAGTTGGCTCGGAGGGAGTATTTCTATTGTTGTTTGATTATCCAACCTTCAAGAAATGAAAGACACAAAATTAAAGGACGAACCAAACTGTTATGGACTCAATTACATTCTCTTACTTCTATTAGGACTAGGATTTCTTGCTTAATAGTGTTTCCTAGTTAGGATTTACTACTTCTATTAGTATTATGATATTTTTACTCTTTATATATGTAAGGCCTATGGCCAAAACGGGATTATCAATGAGAATCACAGATTGGTTTATATTTATTTATTTTGTTCTAGTTTAGTCTCGTTCTTCTCCGTTGTAGACGCCGTGTCTACATCATTGGATCAGAGCCATTTTCGACCCTGGTTCCCACCCACCCACCCTTACTGTCGCCATGACAGGCGACCGTCGGAAGAGTCCTGACCCACTGCTGACGACCCTCGTCCGTAACGCCAAGCCATCGGACTTTCACGACTTCCCCGTTACCACCCTCACACCGGATACTACCCGCATGACCCAAATAGAAGCAAAATTAGATGCTCACGATAGAAGCTTTACTGATTTGAAGAACACGATCGCGGAGTCCAACCGTTGCGTTGAGGAGCTTTTGTTGTCCTTGCATCGCTAGCCGGTGTCGGCTCCTCCTCCGAGCTTCAGCGCCTCTCCGTCCGTGTTTCCGCATCAGTATTTTCCCGCCAGCACACAATGGCCGCCTTCGGCGTATCGCCTTGGCCGGCTGTAGCTCCGTCGGGAACCTTCTCGGCGGCCTCAACTCCGTCTGGGTTTGTTCCCTCAGCCGCCGTGACGCCGCTGATTTCTGCCGACGCCTTTCTCCCGACCACCGACATCGTGGCCACAGCCTCCTTGTCGGTGCCGTCTCTATCTGGTCTGTCGGAGACCGTGGCGTTGCCCTGCCAGACACCGGCTACCATGGCATGGTCTCCCCCTTCGACGGCGGTGACAGCCCTTCCCTCCACCCACGCTGCCCCCCTCAATCGGTCGCTCCACCTCACCAAAAGCGGGGCCTTTATGGTTCCCAGCGCTTCCCCGCCGTCCGCCAGGACGCTACAGCCTTCCTCCGTACAGATCCCCTCCCCCGGCCCTTTCCCTCCAGCCGCCGCCAATGTAGTTCTCGCTGGGCCTCACCTACAACTTGGCGTCAATGCGCTCCGCTCGGTCGACGCTTCTGGGGTGCTATTGTTGCCACCGCCGCAATCGCAGCCTCGGTGGCAACCACCGTCGCAACCGCCTCGCCCTCTAGCCGCCTCCGCCGCCGCCCCGGACGATCTTCCCCTCCCGGCCCTAATTTCTCCACACAAGGGCATGCCCGTGCCTTCGGGTTTTCTTCCTGCGGGTCCGGACGGACCCGTTATTTCGGATTCCGGCCCGTGCCCGAGAACTAGGCCTCGTTCCTATGTGCCGACCCAACCCATTGCCCAATTCCAGCCGGTTCAACCATCGGGTGCCCCACTTCCTCGCGTGGGTCCAGCTATGGGTCCCCCTCTATATGCTCCGGTGCATCCTGGGTTTCAGGCCCCACAAGCATCTGCTTTTGCTAATGCGGATGATTTTTATGCATCTGATGACGAGTTTCTAGATCATATGGACTATCGTGGACGTGGACGGCACAATCATGGTCGTGGTCATGGTCATGTGGACCGTCGATACACGGAGGCCCCTATTAATCGTGAGGGCACTGTCCAAGCTCGGCCTGTACATGACACGTTTCCTGTATTTAATGGACGCGACCTAGATGAGTGGATTTCACATGCCAAACGCTTCTTTCACTTTCATCGGACCCCCGCTCATGAGCGTTATGAGTTGGCTTCCTTCCATATGGAAGGGCAGGCTATGCATTGGGTGGACCAGTATTTAGAGCGTCACCCAGATTCTACATGGGACGAGTTTGAGCAGGCCCTTCATCTACAGTTTTAGCCAAAGTGCTTATACAAATTATAATAGCCTACTTCCTCAAATTCGCCAGCGTGGGTCAGTTCAGGACTATCAGGATGAGTTTGAGCGATTGGTGAACCGTGTTCAGGGATGGCCTGAGCATACACTTATGGGAGTTTTTGAAGCGGGATTACGAGCGGATATTAAAGCTGAGTTGCAGTCTTTTCCACGAGTATCCTTAACGGAAACGATGCGTATGGCTTGTGTTTGTGAGGAAAAGCTGACTCAGTTGAGACGTTGTTTCTCTAAAACTTCCCATTCTCTTTCCCCCTTGCCTCCGTCATCTGGACAGCCACGTGCTACTCAACTGCCTGGTAATTCCTCAACTCCTCCTATTACTCGACTTACTCCTTCGCTGATGGCCGATCGACGTTCAAAAGGACTATGTTACAATTGTGATGAAAAATATGCACCTGAACATCGCTGCACTGCGCGTCAATTCTATATGCTTGATGAATGTTATGATGCTGATTATACGGATGACACTTGTGTTAATCTTGTTGAGGAGGATTTAACCTCTATTGAGGCTTGTCAGATGGAAATTACTTTGCGGGCCTTTTCTGGTACCTTTACTCCACGTACTATGCGCGTCAAAGGGTTGATTAATAAACACCCGGTTTCAGTTTTGATTGATAGTGGGAGTTCCCACAATTTTGTTAATGACCGTGTTGCTCGTCGTCTGGGCTATCCTATACAAGACTCTGAGACTTTTGATGTGTTGATTGGTGATGGTAATTGTCTTAAGAGTTCCGGTGTTTGCTCTAAAGTTGATTTGCAGTTACAGGGCCAGTCTTATATTATGGACTTATACTTGCTTCCCACCAAGGGGGCTGATGTAGTCCTCGGTGCTCAGTGGCTTGAGGATTTGGGCCCTGTTTCTTGGGATTTTTGTCTTATGACTATGGACTTTACTTATGGGGGCAACCGGTACGTATCACTGCTCAACCACCAGGCCGTCTTCAGTCTGCAGAATCTACAGCGATACTTGGTCATTATCATTGTCATGGCTACTTGCTATAGCACCACCCGGGAGTTGATGTTCCTGAATCCATGACTATTTCACCGGATTTGCCCACCTTACTTAAGGAGCATCATGCTATTTTTGAGGAGCCTCATGGACTACTGCCTCCTTGTGCATATGATCACCAGATTCTTATCCAGCCTGGTGCACCTCTGGATGAGGTCCCCCAGCCCGGTCCGCCGACCATGGTGCCTGTGGTTCTGTCAACGCCGCCGCCTCTTCCAGAGCCACCACCTTCAGCTTGACCGCCATATTTTGCTAGAGTTGAGTTTCGCCCATTTTCGCCTTCGCTGCAGTAAAACAAGCACCTCGAGGACAAGGTGATGCGGAAGCGTTGGTGGAATGTTATGGACTCAATTACATTCTCTTACTTCTATTAGGACTAGGATTTCTTATTTAATAGATTTGCCCACCTTACTTGAGGAGCATCATGCTATTTTTGAGGAGCCTCATGGACTGCCTCCTCCTTGTGCATATGATCACCAGATTCTTATCCAGCCTGGTGCACCTCTGGATGAGGTCCCCGAGCCCGGTCCGCCGACCATGGTGCCTATGGTTCTGTCAACGCCGCCGCCTCTTCCAAAGCCACCACCTTCAGCTTGATTGCCATATTTTGCTAGAGTTGAGTTTCGCCCATTTTCGCCTTCGCTGCAGTAAAACAAGCACCTCGAGGACAAGGTGATGCGGAAGCGTTGGTGGAATGTTATGGACTCAATTACATTCTCTTGCTTCTATTAGGACTAGGATTTCTTATTTAATAGTGTTTCCTAGTTAGGATTTACTACTTCTATTATGATATTTTTACTCTTTATATATGTAAGGCCTATAGCCAAAACGGGATTATCAATGACAATCATAGATTAGTTTATGTTTATTTATTTTATTCTAGTTTAACCTCGTTCTTCTCCGTTGTAGACGTCGTGTCTACATCACAAACACAGATAGAATCTTTGGGCAATCCAGCTGGAATCTCATCTCCTCTGACATCTTCCTTAATGCCGAATAAAATGTGATGGTAATAAGGAAGAACCAAATACAGATAGAATCGTTCGGCAATCCAGCAGGAATCTCATCTCCTTTGAAATCTTCCTTAATGGTGAATAAAATATGATGGTATTCTTATAGAAGTTGCCATCAAGGGGCCACAAACCCAACAATCTCAACCTCATTAAACAAGTTGTTGCCTTGAACAGAACTTCTCATGATCACTAGTACCTCAGCCACACCTTCAGTGAAGGAGTCTAAAAATCATCACCAAAACTAGTAATCCCTTCCTCACCTGGCATGTCTTTTGTGCAAAATTTGCCCTACAAATCTCATACCCTATCTCCAATCTCCATCTCCTCCAAAAGCGTTTTGGATAGCTGCAATTGGAAGACCAAGAATCGCAGGCTAGACCATCTTCCGGCCGTGATAGGACCCTCATTTGCTACAGTATGGGACCCACTTCATGTAAAGATGGACTCAGTTGACACCCATAGGTTTAAGGTCAGAAGGAACTCTCCTTTATCGATGTTTTTCTTTTTTGATACATTTCCTTTATGAATGTTGATAAGAAAATAACTTTTATTAGTTTACAATAACCAATGAGGGCTATAGTTAATGTCTTTGTCCCTCTTGTATCCACTTCCCCGTCGAATGAAGCTCTCTGCATTGCAGAATGAGTGAATTTCATTAGACTCTAGGGCCCTACAAAAAGCAGAGTTTTTTTGTTCCTCTTTCGTGTGTTTTTACCTTACGGTGTAAACACAGCCATGTAATATTGGATCCATATTTTTCCACATCTAGACGAGCTTCATTGGATGGAGGGAGTATGCATTTCTTGTAAGTTGAAGTCCAATCCCTTTAACACATTGCAGCCTTACCTATCACAATAAGAAAAATCATTGCAGCAAGCAAATCGCCAAAGCCTCTTTTAAACTTTTAAAAACAGCATTGAAATTAGGTTTCTTTGTGTTGGCATTATTTAAGATCGTGGAACAAAATGCTTATCAAGTACTCTTTAGATGTCAGGAATGATGCATTCCTATTTTGGCACAGAGAGATGTACTCTTCAGCTACAATGAATTTGATTCCTTTTTGTTTGTCTATTACTAAGAACTATTAGCGGATTGTTTTCATCCCAAATTATCCTGGCTTTTTACTGTACTACATCCCCATTTACCCATCACGCACCGGTAAATCGGATATAATCCTGGCTGGTTGATCAATTGAGTTGGGTTCGAACTCAGGACCTGCATTTCACATCACACACAGACACCAACACCCCATTGGTTAGTTCCATTTCGATAATTGTAAGTCACAATAGCAAGTTCGCTGTATGGCTTGGTCATTTGTCAGATATTGTAGCAAAATAACAAGATCAACAATCTTTTCAAGTGACCCAAATAACGTCAATTAGTCTTTTCAAGTGCCTAAGTAAGAATTTAACAAGATTTTCTTTGGGCAATAAGAATTGCTCAAGACTTACCAAAACAAAATTATCACTAGATATTTGTTCATCTGGCAAGAGCATGGAGGCCACAACCACAAATGATCATATAAGACATGCAATTGTAAGTCACAATGAGGAAACAATTCCAAACAATCGACAGTTCAAGGGTCAAAATCTAAGAATTAGTCAAAACAGCTAGTATGTTTTTATCTGCCCATTAATGTTCTTTTAAGCAAGGAATCAAAGATATGAGGAAGTGACAAAGATAAAACTAAAAATATCGTTTTCAGACGTAAAGTAAACAAATTAGGAAACAGTTTAAATCAATGAGACCGATGTTGAAGGACTGGCCATTTTGTTTAATAACATGCTAGCCTTCCAATATTGCAGTGACTTCTAAGAGCATTTTACACTACTGCCCCATGTTCTTAGGCTGTTGTACATTATCTTGGTTGAAAAGCTCATTATCTAGCAAAGAGTATTAACTAGAAAGTGATCTCAAGCACCCAGCACACGGGCCAAACTGGTTTAACTTGACTGGTGGCCGGAAACTGGGCTCGTTGAACCAATCATGAGACCACTTCATTCAACATGACTGGGCTTCTAATTTTGTTTGCTTAACAAATTTAATTATCTTATACGATAAGTTTTGTTACTATAAATTTATGGGAAATATTGGGGTATATAGTTTCATTGCTGAAAAAAATATATTTATGTAGCACTAACTACTTTGTTTGAAGAAGAAATATCTTCAAATTGTTTCAGAAACCCAACTTTCATTTATGTGTTTGAGTGTACATACTTGAGAAAATGAGGTTTCTTGGATCAAAATTTTCTCATGCATGTTGGTACAGCTTACAATATTCCTTTTATACTAGAAAATGCAACAATCCACTTTTCAAAACTCTTGCGAATTCGGAATATTCTTCCAAGTTATTATTTTCATTTTATTGTTAAGTAAATTAACAAATACTAGCAAGAGATGATTGAATAGTATTCACTAGGTAAGACTTCTATTATGAAAGGTATCTTGAGATGTGCCTCCGACAAGCGACGCCTCCTACATAGGAGCACTGGCAACTGATTTATGGAGGGTTTGTCCAAATTGTGTTTAAATAACGCACAACCCAAACTGGCCATTGTTCCCAAACTCACCCTAATATATATTCACCCAAAATGTAAGTGGTTTTTTTTTTTGAACCAATGCATGCAACAACGCTTCATTAGATGACTTTGCTTGCATAAAGAGCATGATAGCTCTTTTTTTTTTTGTTAAATTGCTTGAGGGTGTTATGTACTCATATGTCACTTGCAACATTAAGTTTCGGCTGACATAATGAATGAAATACACATATGAAAACAGCTTCTGACAAAGTAATGAAAGCTAATATGGCCTCAATAAGTCTTGGGCGTGTCATCATTCCACATTTAGGCTTGTGTCTTCTTTTCACACGTGCCTTAGATATCGAGTCATGGAGACTCCCTTGTGATCATAATTGAAAGGAACAGGGCTATCTTTCAAGTAATGGTTGCTACATTCCCACTGGAATATTATTTTGAAACCATAGCATGAAGTCTTTGGAAGAGATTCAAAGACTTCAAATTTACTGGTCTTGGATCATCTAGGAAAATTTTTTAGAGCACAAAGCCTTCTTAACCTTATGCCTAAGCCTTGCATATCCACCCAAAGATCTTGAGCCATTCTGATATTCTCTCTGGTCCTTTATAGGAAACCATATGGATCGACATTCTTGATCCTTGAGAGGAGAGATAATCTCGTTGGCCATAGTTCCACCTTACCCCATAGGAAAATACTTGGTGAAACCAATGTCCCCCATCTAAAAAGCCTCAAGAACTTCAAAACAAGTCAAATCCAAGGGTTGGATGAGGGAAGACGATCACACTTTAAAGAACACCTTCAAGCAAGCATGTAGGATCATCTAGTCCTCCCAACGAGAGTAAGAACTCTCAACCTCTTTTTTTTCCTAGTTGGTGTAGCAAATTAAGTGGTTGAAACACTTAGGTGAGAAAGACCGGCTTTGCGCAACCCATGGTGAGTGTGGATTCACTCACATAGATGTTTGGTTACCGGTGAACTAAAGGGAACTGATTGGTTATACGTGGTTGTAGAACAATTTAAACACTTAGGGGCCGTTTGGCGTGTGAAAGAAGCGAAACAGTTTTTTTTTGGATGTCTTCAACCTTTAAGCATGAGGTGTTTCAGCTGAAAGTTGAAAAAAATCCCAAAAAACCATCAAGCTGAATTTTTTTCAGCAGGATGTTTGCTTTTAATCACACACCAAACGGCGCCCTACTTAGTGAAAAGTCGGGGGTTCCTTCAATTGGTTGCTTTGAGAGTGTGGACGTAGGCATCAACCAATTTCTTAGTGTTTGAGCCGTACTTTAAATCTCGTGTGTTTGGATGTGTGCTCTTTTACTTGCTCACTTAGATTTATTTTCCATATGCCCCAACGGCAACCAACTCGAAACACCAACCTTAAAATTGAATAGTGCCAGTTACTTAATCCAACTTGATCAACATTTTTCTATATTAAAGTTATGATTTGATACATTAACGTTTGAAGACGGTTTACATGAGATCGCTCTCATATAAGGAGTATGAAGCCAATTTTCTAGGTCGTTGGATTCATATCCAAGGGTAGATATCAAATAAGTGAGTAGATGAGTGTACCAAATCAAGAATAGGTGAATTCTTTGTAGCCATTTGTAACCATCAGATCAAGATCCAATGATTATGTATTAAATTGGGCTCATATAAGCCAAATAAGAGCAATCTCATTTAAACTTTTCCCTTTTTAACTTTTTAGTTTGAGGGATAGGGGTTGCGGGTTGGTACACAAAGGATCTACCTGCCTTCTTAAGTAGAGAGCTCCATAATTTAGTGGGTGCAATTATCCTCCACATAGACGACCCTTTGATATAAGTTAGCAGCTCAGAAGAATACTAAAAACAAAAAAGAAGAAATGTTAATTAGGTGCATGAGGCATGCAGCCTCGCATGGCAAGCTATCAAATCCTGATCCGATGGCGTGCAAAGATATAGTGGCATGCATATAATTCAAAGACCTGTCCCTTGGATTCATGGGCGCTTACTGATCGAGAACAACAGTTTACGATTGTACGATCGCCTGCTGCACACATTGCAAGATGCACCTGAGTTTGAATCACCAACCTGCCCCAGTTGCCATCAGATCAAAATCCGTCGGCTTCTAATGACTCGACTCAAGCAGACGCTCGTGAGCCGACTCTCATAAAGATTTGCATAAGCAACAACGTGAAAAGAACAACAGCCGTCCAACCTTTCACCGTTGGGGCCATGTGGGCCTCACAGGTTGACGGCTAGTCTACATCTCATGTGTCAATCCACACGTGCGATTAAGCCATATATCAACGGTCCAGATTCCCCATTGTCATATATAAAAAACGATGAAATTAACAAAGGCATCAATGAAAGTAACAAGGGCATAATTGGCTAAGGGGTGGCAAAATGTCTTGTCCTCTATCAAATACTATGTTTGTCTGCTGACAAATTAAACAATCTAATCGTAGTTGACACTTAATCACACTCTTAAATAAATTTAGAGGATCATTAGCTGAAAATTCCGGTCGAAAAATCGAAATACAGCCCGTGCTTTTTAAAGTAGTTAGATTAGATACAAACACATTTGCAAGATTTCGTTACTGCTTCCTCATGCTACTTGACGTTATAGTAAATTATCAGGATTAAAAGAAGCAGCTCATGTTTTTCAATTATCATTATTACAATTATGGTTTCTTTGTGTTACTAAATGAAAACAAGTACTTGTGGAAGTTTTACTAAAAAATGGAATCCTATATCTCCCTCCAGGTACTTTTAATAGATTAATAGATACAGTTGGCTCGGAAGGAGTACTTTTTCTTGTTCGATTATCCAGCCTTCATGAAATGAAAGGCAAAAATTTTAAGGAAGAAACAAATAGAGAGAATATTTGGGCAATCCAGCAGAAATCTCATCTCCTTCGACATCTTCCTTAATACTGAATAAAATATGATGGTATTCTTATAGAAGTTGCCCTCAAGGGGCCACAATCCCAACAATCTCAGCCTCATTAATTAAACAAGTTGTTGCCTTGAACAGAAGTCCTCATGATCACTAATACCTCAGTTCACATCACACACCAACGCCCCACTGGTTAGTTCCATTTCGATAATTATAAGTCACAATTGCAAGCCGTATGGCTTGGTCATTTATTAGATATTGTAGCAAAATAACAAGATCAACAATCTTTTCAAGTGACCCAAAGAACGTCAGTTAGTCTTTTCAAGTGCCTAAGTAAGAATTTAACAAGATTTTTTTTTGGGCAATAAGAATTGCTCAAGACTTACCAAAACAAAATGATTACTAGATATTTGTTCATCTGGCAAGAGCATGGAGGCCACAACCTCAAATGATGATATAAGCCATGAAATTGTAAGTAACAATAGAGGAAACAATTCCAAAGAATCGACAGTTCAAGGGTCAAAATCAAACCATTAGTCAAAACTACTAGTATGTTTTTATCTGCCCATTAATGTTTTTTTATGCAAGGAATCAAAGATATGTGGAAGTGGCAAAGATACAACTAAAAATATCATTTTCAGACCTGAAGTGAACAAATTAGGAAACGGTTTAAATCAATGAGACCGATGTTGAAGGACTGGCCATTTTTTAATAGCATGCTAGCCACCCAATATCAGTGACTTCTAACAGCATTTTACACTACTGCTCCGATGTTATTAAGCTGTTGTACATTAATCTTGGTTGTACATTAATCTGGCAAAGCAGTATTATTTAGAAAGTGATCACAAACCCCCAGCACACGGGCTAAACTGGTTTAACTTCACTGCTGGCTGGAAACTGGGCTCGTCGAACCAATCATGAGACAACTTATTTCGACATGACTTGGCTTTTAAGTTTGTTTGCTTAACAAATTTAAATATGTTATACGATATCTTTTTTTAGCACCTTATTAGTACTATAAATGTATGGGAATTATTGGGTATATAGTTTCATTGTTGAAAAAAATATATATTATGTAGCACTAACTACTTTGTTTGAAGAAGAAACCGTGGAATTACTTAATCTTCAAATTGTTTTAGAAACTCAATTTTCATTTATGTGTTTGAGTGTACATGCTTGAGGAAATGAGGTTGATCGGATCAAAATTTTCTCATGCATGATGGTGCAGCTTACAATATTCATTTTATACCGGAGAAGGCAACAACCCACTCTTCTTTACTCTTGCAAATTCTGAATTTTCTTTCAAGGTTATTATTTTCATTTTATTGTTAAGGAACTTAACAAATAATAGCAAGAGATGATGGAATAGTATTGAGTAGGTAAGACTTCTATTATGAAAGGTATCTTGAGATTTGCCTCTTACTGGCAACTGATATTGAGCGATTTGATATGACTTATGGAGAGTTTGTCGAAATTGTGTTAAATAAGCACCCAAATTGGCCATTGTTCCCAAACGCACCCTAATATATATTAGCCCAAAATGTAAGTGATTTTGTTTTTGGAACCAATGCATGCAACAAATCTTCATTAGATGACTTTGCTTGTATAAAGAGCATGACAGCTCTTTTTATTTTAAAATTGCTTGAGGGTGTTATGTACTCATATGTTACTTTCAACATTAAGTTCCGGCTAATATAATGAAAGAAATACACATATATGAAAAACAACTTCTGATAAAGTAATGAAAGCTAATGTGGCCTCAAGCTGTAAGTCCCAACTCCTAAGCAAATCTACAACCAAACTCCAAACAAAGGTTTCAAGGACAGGTCATCAACTCAGAATTCTAGCCAGGTAGATCCAACAGGGGGAGGGAGGGATAAAACTCGGCCCCGTCCGGTCAACCTACCCGACTGACCCAACTGGAAAAAGCGGCCGGCTCGGGTCCGAATTTTAAAACCATGCTCCAAACACCAATTATTTAATCTAAACTTGATCAACACTTTTCTGTATGGGAAATGATATTTGTATAGCATATTCCTACGCATTTTCTATACACAGCTCATGTGTATGGAAATGAGTGGGTGAATTGATGTGACCTCACACCAGTTCACCCACCCATTTCCATACACATCAGCGGTGTATGGAAATGTGTAGGAATCTGCTGTAGGGTTATCACTGCCCTTTCTGTATTGAAGTTGTGATTTGACATATGAACTTTTAGCTTGGGGGATAGGGGGTTGCCGGTTGGTACACAAAAGTTCTACCTGCCTTCCCAGGGAGAGAGCTCCATAATTGAGTGGTGCAATTACCCCCGACATGGACCACCCTTGATATAAGTTAGCAGCTCAGAAGAAAACTAAAAAAAATCAAGGAAAAATGTTAACAAGCGTTTGGTGCACGAGGCTGCATATGCACCCTCGTATGGCAAGCTATCAAATCATGATCTGATGACGGTGAGAAGATATAGTGGCATACAGGTAATTCAAACACCTGTCCCTTGGATTCATGGCCCCTTGCTGATCGAGAACGACAGTGTACGATGCGCCTGCTGCACACTTTGCAAGATGCACTCAGCAATTACTAACGTGATTCAATAATTAAAGCATCCTAACTTTGTCCCATTTATATGTGCGTGAGCCGAGGCATCTTGAGCTGTTGGATTTTTATCTGATGGCAACAGCGAGTTTCACATCACGGGGCACCTGGGTTTGAATCATCAACATGCCCCTATCGCCGTGGGATCAAAATTCGTCGGCTTTTAATGACTCGACTCAGGCAGACGCTCGTGAGCCGCCTTTGATATAAAGATGTGCATATCAAATAATCTTCACGTGAAGACAACAACTCCAGCTGTCCAACCTCTCTTCAGTGAGGCATGTGGGTCCCAAGGTCAACGGTTAGTCTACATCCCACGTACTAATCCACATGTGCGATTAAGCCATGGATCAACGGTCCAGATTCCCGACAGTCCTATTTAAAAATCACTGATTTTTTCACCTCTTGCCGGTCTCTACTGCAGGAGGATCCTTTCCTCTTCCTCTGCTCCAGCTACTCTCCAAACTCTACGCACTTTCTTGAACCCAATTCTGCTGGATTTTGGAATCCTTTTCCCAAAATTTTGTAAGTGACAAATCATTCTTTTCTTTTGTTATGTACCCACTTTTTCCTTATAAGATTTGCAGCTTATTATTGATCCTTGTAACCAGGTCTTCCATGGTGTTTTGAAACATAGTTATAAGTAGTTATTGGATTCGGAAGCTGAAATCAATTTAAAAAGACTATTTGCTGCAATTTTCCTTTAGATTTTTTGCAAACCAGTTACTGTTTTGTATGTAAGAGCGTGGATGCAAAATTTCTGGTAAATCTTGTTTGTTCTAATAGCTCTTCAACACTCTAGTAATTGGTATTTGTGTCATAGTGGTCAATCTTTCCTGGATTCTGCAATCACGTTTCTTTGGGTAAAAACCCATTTTTTTCTCTAAAAATTTTTATGCTTGTTGCTGATCCTTGTAACCATTCTTCCATAGTTTTTTGACAAATGTTTTCTAGGACTGGGTATCGGGTTCTGCAGCTGGACTCACTTTTCTTCCATTGGTTCAAAATGACTATTTTTCCATTGCTGGTTGACTGTAAATCATCTATACTTTTGAATGTAATAGTTGGGATTCATAGACCATAGTTGCTGCTAAATCTCGGTGTTTGTTTCTCATTCATCCCATAACTTCTTCAACACTGTAGCAATTGGTATTAGATGTCTAATAGTTCTTCAACACTTTTTCCAATGGTGTTTGCGCCTTTGTGATCAAATGATTCTTGAGAATTGCAAGCTGAAATCTCTTGTTTTCTCTCTCTCAAGCTTCATGCAATTAGTTTTTAGAAAATTCTGTGTTTTGATGTGATATCTCCTTTTGTTGCATCCAGAGCAAGACTAGTTTTGGAGGAAAGATGCTACTTCGGAGCTCCTCTTCCCCAATTCTCAACTCATGGATCCCCACTTTCGCCAAAGACGCCTCGCCGGAGCCCGGCGACTTCTGCTTATCCCCCACCCTCCCACGAACCCGCTCTGTCTCCTTTGCCGGCTCCTCCCCTTCCGCCACACCATCCCCTGCCTCCTTGGACTCCCCCCTCAGCAAGCTAACCCGTGTCCGCTCGGAGACGGACCTTCGGGACCTCCACTTTCCGCCGCTGGTCCCCAAGCGCCGCCCTCCTGCACCTCATCCACCTATCCCTGTGGAAGAGTCTAATGAGGAGGAGGCGCAGTCT
Source organism: Houttuynia cordata (assembly GCA_039654745.1). Classification (NCBI taxonomy): domain Eukaryota; kingdom Viridiplantae; phylum Streptophyta; class Magnoliopsida; order Piperales; family Saururaceae; genus Houttuynia; species Houttuynia cordata. The sequence goes on along the minus strand of CM077502.1, from coordinate 3,256,053 downwards.
CCCAGTAGTTCAGCTTCCTCCAAGCTCAACCGCCTCCTCTCCAGCTCCGGGCTCGACGAGCTGGTCAGTGGCTCTGATGGGCTATGCGCGGTTGAGGCCGAAGGGAAGGTGCTCGTCTCCGGCGGGAGCTTTGGTGGTGGAGGTGGCACGATCTGTGGGGGCGCCGGAGGCGGGAATGGGGGATGGGGGGATGGTGATGGTGGGTTTGAGTTCTCCAACAATGGCCATGAGAGCTTAGACTTGTACTACAGGAAGATGATCGAAGGCGATCCAAGCAACGCACTCTTGCTCACTAACTATGCCAAATTCCTCAAAGATGTACGAGCATTCAACACGATCAAACAGCTAGCTAATGCGGTTCAATGAATTTTTAGTTGCTTTTAATTGGTTCATTGACATGAATTTGGATTTTCGCAGGTCCGTGGTGATTTAGTGAAAGCAGAGGAGTATTTTGCAAGGTCGATCTTAGCCAATCCCAGTGATGGGGATGCGCTTTCTCTGTATGGGAATTTGATATGGGAATCTCATGGAGATGCCAAACGAGCTGAAAGCTACTTTGATCAAGCTGTCAAAGCTGCTCCAGATAACTGGTAATTATGCCGAAAACCTGTTTTTGTTTGAAATATTTGATAATATGACATGAGCTTCATGAAAAGACAATAAAGCTGTCGAAGATGCAAGAGGAGCTTAATGCAAATTTGTTGTACCAATTGAACTGTCATCTACAGAATCTTCTTGTGCTATGCCCTGGAAAAAATTAAGTGAAAAAAAACTCTGCAGGTTTTTTGCTACACAATGGTAGATATTAGGAGCTGTATTTAGGATGAGTTTGCTACTTTATGTAGCTCACTATTGATGGCTTATGCTTTGCTGCAATTAGAGTTGCCCAGTAATACTCTTAGACAAGAATCTTAACATGTGTAGCAAAAAAAAAAGAGAATCTAGATAACAGTTTGGTACATGGTAGATGCAAATGAAGCTTCCTATTAATGGCTGCTACTGCTACTTGTGCTTTCGCAGTTATGTGATGGCATCTTATGCCCATTTTCTGTGGGATGCCGAGGAGGAGGATGAAGAAAATGAGGAAAATCAGCAAGAGAAGGTAGCACCCATGGTTCTAGAGGCCGCTGCTCCTCGTCATCGCCCTCCACCACTAGCTGCTGCCTCTTGAAGAAGCACACTTACAAATCTATCTGCAGCACATAATGACATGTAAAAGGCATCAATGATAGCTTGAATTTTGGCAACTGAGTAGGATAAAGTCTGAGATGAACACAAGCAAGTGATTAAGCCTATAACTTGTAGTTCTTTTGCTTTGAGAGATGTGTAAATATATAGATGGAGGATAATAAACCGAGAGTTTGGCTTTGTTTGTAAAAATGGTTTATTTGTTATTTTTAACTTATAATGTCTTAATGGTATGTCTCGAACCAGTACGTGAATTGACATAAAAAAAAGCTAGTACATGAATTGGTTGGGTCCATTTATCTATATCGTGATGCTGGTTCTTAGTGATGGTTTTGTTTCACTGAATGTTTCATGGAAAAATAAATTATTTATTCATTTAGAAGAATAAAAAAGAGTACTTGGTACTATGATGATGTGACATCCTAATTTGTATAGCAATTTTTTTTAACTAGGAAACCTGATCGGCTATATTCCTATTAGACGTTGGAGATAAGCTTTGCATAGAATTATATAGCAGCACTTATGGACGGCTATGGTTGGATTAGAAGCGGATTAACATGAGCATAGGATTGGGACTCTGATCGCCTCTATAAGAGGAAGCTACCCCTCTTCTCTCTCACTTTTTTGACTCATTCTCTCAAATCTCTCTTTCTTTTCTCTTTTTTCTCTTCTTGGTCTGACCAGAGCAGTAACAAAGGACCTAAGACCATCAAACCAAAGCTGAAGCGGAAGGACGACTCTACGTAGGACGCTTTTACACAATATCCAATATGTAATTCTGTATTTTTTCAGTTTTCTATTCTTCTGAGTTTGCAGCAATGTTTTAAGACCCGGTTCGGTCGTTGACCCGTTTATTGACCGGGTCGGGCCAACCGGTTTGGCCCGGTGGTCGACCCGGGTGACATCATAAATTTTACTTTTTTAATAGTAAAACTTATGTCCTTTCTTTCTGTCAATGGATTAAGCTCGAGAAGTATCATTCCTTTATAGAAATATATAGAAAATAAGATCTTGTGTTAGAACATATAAGATTCAAATTATATATAAACAATACAAGTTAAAGCAGGAAAAGATGTTGGATTTCACCTCTGGCAAGCAATTATACATGCTGGTGGCAATGTTGAACATTCCTTTTGTCCATCAAATACCCTTTCTTAGCTTATTTTTGTACCACCATAAGAAACAGCATCCCCACCAAAGCTATATATCCATTCTTTTTGCTAAAAGAAACTTCCTTATCTCTCTGCCAGCATCTTACTTTCTAGAAAACTTTCTAGTTGGCTGCATTACCGGTGACCACTTGGACTGACAGAACCCTTTGTTTCATTGTTGTGTTTTCCAGATCAGCTATATGGTACATATTCCTATTACATTCAATTGTACGACCATGCTTATGTCCTTTTGAATTATTGTATAAACCTTATTATATAATTTTGTAGTGGTAGAACCATATATATTTTGCAGTTGGGTTCCAAATACTTGTCTGAACCTTGTATGACATTATTTCAGCAAACTATATATATAACCGATATGAAATACCCTATTATACCTTGTAGAATTATAATATGAGTGTGTTGGTCGTGACCTTACTATTAGATCTGGAAAAACGTCGCTTTGCTATATTTTATGGCTTTTATGTTTTTTCAACATATATCAAATCTGAATTCGTGTCCCTAGTCCGGGTCAAGTATACTTGTCTAACCTCGAATATGAGCTAGTCATTGCCACTCATGTTGGGAGTTCTATGTTAGCACGAGAATGTTTAGAGAATGCCCGTATAGTAGTCGGTGATAGGATCTTGCTTGCTGATCTTGTCTTGCTTGATATGTTTAATTTTGATGTAATTTTGGGTATAGATTGATTGTCATAAAAAGAGAGTGTATTTTAGAGTACTGGGAGAGGAAAAAATAGTCTTCCATGGCGTGCTGGATAGAAGTGGAAGTTTTTTCATCTCAGCTTTGAAGGCGTACAAGCTTCTCACCAAGGGTTGTCAAGCATATTTAGCGAGTATGATTTCTTTGGAGATAATTGCACCAACACTAGAAGGGATTGATGTTCATGATTTTCCTAACATCTTTCCCGATAAACTACTTGGTTTGTCGCCAAAAAAAGACATCGATTTTACCATTGACATCATGCCTGGTATTGCTCCAATATTCGAGGCACCTTACTGAATGACTCCTTCCAAATTGAAAGAATTAAAAGAGCAACTACAAAGGCTTCTTGATAAGCAATTTATTAGGCCAAATGTTTCTCCTTGGGGAGCGCCAATATTGTTTGTGAAGAAGAAGGATGGTTCATTGCATCTATGTATAGATGAATGGATGTTGAACCATGTCACCATAAAAAACAAATATCCACTTCCCAGAATTAATGATCTATTTGATCAATTGTAATCAACTCCAGTCTTTTCTAGGATTGACTTGAGATCGGGCTACCATCAACTAAAGATTAAGGATGAGGATATCTAAGACAGCTTTTAGAACATGGTATGGCAACTATGAATTTTTGGAATGCATTTTGGACTTACAAATACCCCTTCTTCTTTCATTGATGTGATGGACAAAATTTTTTCAGAGCTATTGGATAAGTCATTCAACAACACAAACTTTCATTACTTCTTCATTTTGCTTACTATTGGGTTTCATCGACAAGTCATTCAACAACACATGATTGTCGTTGGATGTTTGTCGTTGAACTTACACATTATTTTCTATATTCAACTAAACATACCACTTCTACTAAACTAGAAGATACTTACTTAATCGTATAATTGCTCCTTCAGAGTTATTTGTCAAATTGAACTCTACAGTTCATCGACAAGTCAGTCAATGACACATGGCTTGTCGTTGGATACTATTGCTGACTCTAACAAAGAATATAACTTACCAAAAATAGAATTCAACTTCTCTATCAAATCATTAATTATTTCTACTTCTACCACTTGATAATTAAAAGCATATCTAGCAACCTGATTATTAATATCATTTCATGAATCAAAAATCTCAATCCATAGGCATACATGATTAAAATTCCATACATAAGCATTCCATGATAGCATCCATCATCATAATAATTACTTCAGATCAAAAGAGATTTACCTTGCTCTTCTAGGATATATTACATATTGAAAGTCCATCCACATGGTATAAATCTAATTAATTAAGATATTTAACTAACTACTTATTTCTTAGCATGCAATTAACCATAATTCATGAAAATCCATCCATAAACATGCAATTACTTCTAGCAAGCAATTCCTACATACCATAAAATTAATACTCTAGGCCAATTACAATAAGATATCGACTCTTACATATGATTATTTAGCTTTCCTACCTCAATTCGAGAAACTTCAAGTTGAACTCTCCTTCTCATTTCTCCAAAACCCTAGTTGCCTTCGAGATCTTTGAGTTTAGGATAGTTAAATATGTATTTATGCATTTCCATAATGATAACTTTCAAAGAGACCTAAACGGATTCGACTGCTATATCCTACGACAAGTTATTCAACGACAACTCATCTGTTGTAGGTTATATTTCGAGAACTACAAAATTGTAATCTAAAGAGCAATTTAGTTACTTACATTTTTTTTGGATCTTACATCTGTCACACATGTATGCTTATCATTACAAGCCTAAATTGAACTATACAATCACAAAAATTAAAAAGCTAGCCACCTCAATGCAATCTTTGTAGGACGTCGATTCTTTTCCAAAGTTCCTCGATAATATCTCTCATGGCCATAGGAAAGCCCTCATTAATTCATTTGTCAATTCGAGGAATACCTCTATTAAACTACAATCTATATAATTAATGTCAATTGATAGACTCCACCACAAAAAATAAACTTCATCATAGTTCCCATGTAATTAGTTACTTTCACCTAATCCTTGTTAGTCCAGAGTGTAAACATATCATTGTATCTTTCACCTACAAGATAAAGCGGTAGCATTTAAAAATATCTACTGCATATATAGCATAACCAATAAATGCATGTGGATACTTGTGAAATGCCTCTTCATGGTTGTAGACCACCAATAACCCCAAAATGACTTATAACCTCTTACTTTTTTGAATCAACAACATAGTAATTCAGAAGTAAGAAGACTTCCTTCTTTCAAAAAATCATCACCATTAGCTAATCTGACTTCCTCTTTCATATTTTTTTGTCAAAATTTATATAATATATTTATTAGATTATACTCCTTTTATCCCGATTGATAGTTTTATTTGGCTTTTAGAGCTTAGTCCAAAAAAAAGTTTACTCATAATAAGATGATAAGTAAGTGTAGTTTATTAAGTATAATTAATTTAAATTCAGAAATAAACTAATTATTTTTAAATAATTGACATAGGGATTATATATTCAAATTATATAAAAGAATAAAATCATAGTTGAACTAATAACATGATTATTAATTTAGGATGGAGATAATATGCAATTACAATTTTAAATGTTTTTATAAATTGAATGTATAAACTTTATGTCAATAGACATTTTTGCTTTCAAAAGATATTACGCTTTTTAATGAAATTTTATATTTCCTGACAAATTACATGTCAATTCTCAAACGGTTTGTCAAAAATCTAATACAATCATACTAAAATTTCATCATTCTCAAACGGTTTGACAAATTACATGTCATATATTGATTTTGGTTTGTCAAAAATCTAATACAATCATACTAAAATTAAATTTTCGTTGTTTAAAAGAGTATTAGGCATTTGTTGAATGCGTGATTCACAAAGAAAAAAATTATTTTGTCTCTATGCTAAAATTTCATCATGCTATATTAGATTGCGTCATAAGTTCACTTTTTTAATGTATTATATGAGAAAAATAACTTCTATAAATAATATTTTTGACTAGATTGATGTTCCTTACTATGTTTTGGTATAGAGGGAAAGATTATATCAAGAAAGTTATAATTACACTAATTTTTTAGTACAAGATATATATGATAATATTATATCTTTGTGGTTTGTAGCATATAACATGTATGTGCACTCTCGTAATTAATTTAGTTACCTAAAATCTGTGTAATGTATTTCTAAGATGATACTACTCCTTTCCACATCTTATTTAGTTTTTTAAGCATATGATAAAAATAGCCATAAGGAAAAGTTGACTCAATATTTATATGATAAGTGATGTATTTTCCTTAACTATACTAGCATTAACATTTGTAAAAGATAATATAGTTAACTTAGAATAAGATAAGATCAGAGTTATAGTTTAATATTTTGTCCCAACTTAGTAACCAAGTAAGATCTTTATCTCATTTCAAGTTGAAGATCAAAATTATAGTTTAATATTTTATCCCATCATAGTACCCAAGTAAGATCTTAATCTCATTCCAAGTTTCAAGTTGAATATACTAATTTCACGTTGACAAAGTTTTCTTGCTTGTTTGAAAATTACTTACTATTTGAGAATGTTTTCACATTATTATTTTTATTAAAAATGATTTTAGTTATTATTTTAATTGAACTAAATTGTTTATTAGTGTGACGACCGTAGATTTTATAGTATTTAATGAGGAATTTCTTTGCTCAAAGGTATACATTTATTTAAGTTTTCAAAAATCTTTTGAAAATTCAAGTTCCCGCCAGAATCAATCGATCGCCATAAAATTTGTGATTTTTGAATTGATCTTGATCGGAGATTTTATTGGATTATATGATTCATGGTTGGCGTGGCATGTTGGTTTGGCTTCATTTGACCTAAGAATATTGGATAGGTATATGTGAAGTTTGTGTTATTTTTGGGAATAGAGGTAATTTGAGATTAATTAAAAATATGAATTAGATATTACCTAAGTGGGTAAGTGGTGATTAATGGAAATTCTAAACAACCTAACCTAATTGTGCTTGGGTCGAGTTGGCCTTAGTGGAGGTGGTTGAGAGATGGGTTAATGGAAGTGGTTGAAAGATAACACTAATTGACCCCATTAACTCATTTCTTGTAAACCCAAGAGTCACTTTGAAAGTTGGAAATTCTGGAATTTTCTGATGCAATTTGAGCCACTGATTTGAGGGGATGATCAAGGGTGGTGAATCAACTAGAAAATCTATAAATAGGGCCTAGTAGGGGGGGCGGTTTTTGGCTTGGGTGCTTAGGCCATTCAAGCACCTCCTAGTCTCTCTCTCTCTCTCTCTCTCTCTCTCTCTCTCTCTCTCTCTCTCTCTCTTTTCCGACCGGCGGCAACCCATCTCCGGTGGTTCGTGGCGGTCCAAGCAAGGTCGACCAGCGTGGTGGTGGTGCGACGTTGTCGGAGTCAAGAGTGCTCGGGAAGAATACGGTATCTTCAACCAAGTAGGATGCCTTTTTTCCACTACTTTTCTTCTTTGATAAAGATATTGTTGAAATGTATGATTGAATGTTGATGTCTTGAAGTTGTGTTTACCTAGAATTTGTAATGCCGAACCTAGATTGATATTTCCCTCTTGTTTCATGACTCAATAGTATTAGTGTTTCATCTCAATTATTTCTACGTATGTTGTCCAACGAAAGTTAGTTTTGGATTTCTATGTTAAATCAAGCTCGTATTCCATTCGCATGTGATGATGCTATTCAATGCATACTCATGCTCTTTCTTGAATAAAGATTTGATCTTTGGGCACTTCGGTGCATTTCCGTGTCTTATATTTCATGATCTATACATGTGTTGTTATAGCTATTACTACTTGAAAAATATCAACTAAATAGGTAATCGAATATTGTAACTACGAGATTATTCCTTGTAAGATCTTTTCTCTATGTTTTCAGTTATGGTTCAACTTAATGTCAGTATGTCTCGAATTCTAATGTTGTCCGGGATTATATGCTAGTATCACTTCAATAATGAGATAAGAAAGTAACTTAGTAATTGGGTTGTAAAGTTTATGAAAAAGCTGAATCATAAGCTGAGTTTTCAGAACCAATAGGGCTCTGTAAAAATCTTAAGTAATAGTAAATTAAAGTCAAAAAAGGCTAATAAGGAGTTACTAAAGTTTATGCATTAGTAAATTAAGTATAGCATAAGTTAATTGGTCTCGGCCAGGAGAAATCCTGCACAGATAGACCTCATTCAAAAAATGATAACTAATTATACAGTAATCAAAAAATTAAGATGTTTATCAATCTGAAAAATAGACATCTGAGGCCATTCAAGGTAAAAATTTCATAGATTGAATCGATTTGTTCAGAACGCAGTAACCAGATAAAGAGAGCTGTTCTGTTTTGGACAGAACACAGTTTCTGAATTTAAAAGACTTAAAATCTAAATAAACTTTAGGAGTTTGAATTAAAGTTGATATTTAAAACTTAAATCATATATAAAATGATTTATGAGATACGGAGAACAGTAACCCTAAATGTATATTAAGGGTCTTAGAGCCAAATGAAGTGTCTCATAATAATAGTCCTTTGTGTTCTTCTCTTGGTCTATTCATGACTCAAGAGTATTCAAACTTGAAGTTGTATTCGATGTCTCTGACGTGGTCTATCTTAGACACGTCATTCAAATTATTCTGAGTCGGGAATTATCAATTCTAGGGTTAGGTACGACTTTGATGACGGCAGATATGAACTTTTGAAAAACCTTGTGATGTGTCTCTTTATAGTCGGGTCTCATTGGAGATTCCAGACTATTTCATATTAACACTTTTTGTGAGTCGTTTCGGATATAGTATGCCATTTGCTTTTCACTCCTATGAAGAGTCGAAATTTAGAAGGTCTTGTTCTAAGCCTTTTGATAATAGGGCTAGTCGTTTCCAAGAGTTGTTTCTCCGCTAAGTAGCATTTATGAGAGCTCTTAGTCGGAATCATAGTATGCTCATATGCCATTGCTAGATCTTGCGAGATCTCAGATTTGATGAACCTCTGTAGTTCAGCCGATGACGGCAACCGCGTGCGCTTAGATTGTATGACATTACGGAAGGTCTGCAATCTCCGCCCATTGTGCCCGTAAGCACCGATGGGGCCAGCATCCCTAGACGCATGGCATGGTTCCTCTGAAGAACCTCTAGGATGTTCTGGTATTGATGAAGATTTGAGAGCAGAAATTGTACTTTGACACTTTGGATGTCCGATGCTTATTACCTTCACTACACTATGAAAGTTTGGAGTCTTTGAGTTATTTTTCCTTGGCCTTGATGTGTCTCGGATGACAGATAGTTTCTGGTAAGTGAACTCAGTCCTTGTTAAATCTGAGTCTGTTAATCTTTACCTATTTGAGTCTTCTCTTATTATTCCAGTGTGGGTTTTTTGTATTCTACTGGGTATTTCCTATGAAATACTCACGCATCCTCTGATGCAGAAATTAAAGCGGAGCTGAAGTATTAGCATCCAGCGGCGTGATTTGATGTTGGAGCTTAGAAGACTCGTCTCTTATGTTTTGCTATATTTTGATATTTGAATTGCGGCTTGCGTGCCAATTGCTTTTTGTTGAACAATTTAAGTGTGTTTCGGATATTGTAATAGATAATTAGATTTTCTTTCAGTTATTCTACCTTTTGTAAGTAAATATTGTTTAAGTCATGACGATCCTGCAAGTCCCATAATATTTAAATGGGATAAGCGTAGACTCGAGTATTCGGTCCGTCTCAGGTTGCCTACCCTATAACCGTCATTGGATTGACGCTTCCGCGTAAATTGGGTCTTGGAAATTTGGGGCGTGACAGCTTGGTATCAGAGCTTCATAATGACTTAAATAATTGTTTACTGTACAAAGATTAGGATAACTTTGTGTTAGAATTTGAAGCCTTAGAAAGAGAGAACCTAGAAACTAATAACCCTTTTCATTAGGCTCGTCAATGGCTGAACGACTGGAAGTTGGAGATCATGGGACATGGAACGGAGGAAGAGCCTTACTTGATTGATGTAGAAAAAGAACCAGATGAGGTGGACCCAGAGGAAGATCCGGAAGAGGATCCGGAGGAAGACCCAGAGGAAGATCTGGAAGAAGACCCGGAGGAGGACCCTGAAGAGGAGCATGTGGTCGTGATACTCCAGGAGTTTCGGAAAGTCTTAGAGCACCCAGTTTATGTACGTGCAAAGGATGACCCAGATCTTTTCTATGAGCTGTATCTTAGGTTCAAATCCCTAGGTTATAGGTGGCCTCACATGACTGATTGGGAGATAGATTGGTATGCGGGACACCTAGTGTTTGCACCTATGCACGTGTCCCTAGCTATTTTAGACGAGTACCTCTGAGGAGTGGTGTTCAGGGACTCGAATAGGAATCTTTAAATTGAGTAGAATCTTGTGTAACCCTATTTTTCCAGGGCTTAGGTGTAATCTCTAAGTGGAATTAATGAAAGTTATCTTTCCTCATGTTTGTGGTGTTTGCCTTGTGTGTTCCGTTTTGTGTTTGTGATTTTTTTTGCGATTAGGAGTCATGGATTGGAGGATGAATTAAAATGAAACATTGGTGTTAAGTTCTAATTCTCCTTCTTTCCCTGGCTGTAGATTTTCTGTGATGGCGGCAACTGGAAATCAAGGAAGGCGATCGGGTACTGTGCCAAATTCCTCACAGGAGGAGGCATCTAGCCAGAATCTGACGGACATAGTAAGAGAATTGGCAAGGGAACTGAGGAATGGTGGAAGCAGCAACAGTACACCTAAGGTGAAGGCACCAACACTAGAGAGGTTTAAAAGAGCGGGACCAGCTTTTTCTGGAGAAGATAACCCGGAGAAGGCGGAGCGTTGGATAGTTGAGGTGGAACGATTATTCAAAGGAATGAAGGTTCCAGAAGAGGAACGAGTCGTGTTCGCGACATATCTCTTTGTCGGCGAAGCTGTGTTTTGGTGGGAATCTGTGGAACGTAATAACTTTGAAGCAGGGCAAGAGATTTCATGGACAGAATTTAAAGAAGTCTTCAACAAAAAGTATTTTCCTCCGCATATTCAGCGCAGAAAGGAGAAGAAATTTCTGGAACTAGTCCAAGGATCCATGTCTGTTCTTCAGTATGAGACGAAGTTTGAGCAGCTTCAACGCTTTGCATCAGATGCCTGTCCAAATGAGTTGGTTAAAGCAAGAAGATTTGTGGATGGTTTGCGCGATGGCTTAAGATCTAAGGTTCTGGTTTCACAGCCAACCATGGTGGCCAAAGCTGTGGAATTAGCATCAATACTGGAGGATGATTACAAGTGGACTCAGGAGCGTAAAAGTGAATCTAACAAAGGTTCGGAAAACAACTCCAAGAACTCTGGTTTCAAGCATTTTGGGAGTGGTGGCAGATTCAACAATCGTCAGGCTAAGCGACAGAAGTACCAACCTCAAGGGAATGGTCAGGGTAAAGCAGTGGTTCCTTACCGACAGCCCCAGAGTGGTAATGGTTCGGATGCCGGAGGCAGGTGCAGATTCTGCGGACAGCAGTCGCATGCAGGGAAGCCGTGTCCAAAAGATACTCGGAGATGCTGCAGCTGCAACGAAGTCAGACACATATCACCGCATTATCCCAACCGTAACTTGAAGCCAGGAGGGGAGACCAGCGAGAAGGGCCAAGCTAGAGTCTTCGCTTTGACCTCAGCAGAAGAGGCTCACGCTTCGGATGATGTGATCGAAGGTACTCTTCTTGTTTTGGATAGACTGGCTAGGGTTTTGATTGATCCAGGATCGTCAAAATCCTTTATTTCTGTGATGTTTGCTGTGAGTCTAGAGCGGCAACCTTCTAGACTGGAGTGTGATCTCTCTATTTCTACTTCTGTCGGAGACTCAGTCGTGGCTACTGAGTATCTGGAAGGATCTTCTGTCGTGATTGATGGTGTGGTATTGCATGCTAATTTGGTGTTGCTTGATATGGTTGATTTTGATGTTATTCTCGGTATGGATTGGTTAGCTAAGTTTGGTGCTACATAAGATTGTAGTAAGAAGAGAGTTTACTTTAGAATCTCAGGGAAGAGAGAACTGTTGTTCCAGGGTATTCGAGTGAGAAAAGATAATCGTCTAATTTCTGCAATGAAAGTGCAGAAGCTAGTAGCTAAAGGTTGTAAAGCCTTTTTAGCGACTGTTCTATCAGTCGAGAAAACTACCCCTAGTATAGAAGAAATTGAGGTAGTAAACGAATTTATCGATGTCTTTCCGGAGGAGTTGCCTGGTTTGCCACCAAGACGGGATGTTGACTTCACTATAGACCTGATACCGGGGACAGCACCTATATCGAAGGCACCGTATCGGATGGCACCTGCTGAGTTGAAGGAATTGAAGGAACAACTTCAGGAGTTACTGGATAAACGGTTGATTCGTCCAAGTGTGTCACCATGGGGAGCACTAGTCTTGTTCATGAAGAAGAAAGATGGATCTATGAGGTTATGTATTGATTACCGGATGCTGAACCAAGTAACCATAAAGAACAAGTATCCGTTACCAAGGATCGACGACTTGTTTGATCAACTGCAGTCAGCGAAAGTTTTCTCAAGAATCGATTTGAGGTCAGGATACAATTAAGGATCAAGGAAGAAGATATTTCAAAGATAGCATTCAGAACCAGATACAGACATTATGAATTCTTAGTGATGCCGTTTGGTCTGACCAATGCCCCTGCAGCATTTATGGATTTGATGAACAGAATCTTTAAGGCGTTGTTGGATCAGTTCGTGATCGTGTTCGTGGATGATATATTGGTCTACTGTACAAATCAGGAGGAGCACAGAAGGCATTTGGCGCAAGTGTTGCAAATTCTGCGAGAGAATCAATTGTATGCCAAGTATAGCAAGTGCGAGTTTTGGTTGGATAAGGATAACTTTTTGGGTCATGTCATATCGAAGGATGGAGTCTCGGTAGATCCGGCAAAAGTAGAAGCAATTCTTCATTGGGAGCAACCAAAGAGCGTGACTGAGATCAGAAGCTTTTTGGGATTGGCAGGTTATTAACGAAGATTTATCGAAGGATTCTCCAGCTTAGCCTTGCCAATGACCAAGTTAACAAGAAAGGGAGTGAAGTTCAACTGGAATGCTGATTGTGAAAAGAGTTTCCAGGAGCTGAAGAGGAGACTGACTTCTGCACCGATTCTGAAACTTCCATCAGGATCAGGAGGGTTCGTCATCTATAGCGATGCGTCGAAATGCGGTCTGGGTTGCGTATTGATGCAGAACGGACATGTAGTGGCGTATGCGTCGAGACAACTGAAGATCCATGAGCAGAATTATCCAACTCACGATTTGGAGCTGGCGGCGGTCGTGTTTGCTTTGAAGATTTGGAGGCACTATCTTTATGGTGAAACTTTTGAAGTATTCACAGATCACAAGAGTCTGAAGTATATCTTCTCTCAGAAGGATTTGAATATGAGACAGAGACGATGGTTGGAGTATTTGAAGGACTATGACTTCTCCATTCACTATCATCCAGGGAAGGCGAATGTGGTCGCAGATGCACTAAGTAGAAAGACAGGAACCATGGCGCATATGATGGTGCAAGAATGGCGTATGATGGAAGATTTGGAAAAGTATAATCTGGAATGGCCAACTACTCAGAGAACTTCATTTCTGGGAAACATCTCGGTGAGATCGTCAATCTATGAGAAGGTGCTGGAAGCGCAGAAGAGTAACCCTCAGATGCTAAAGCTGCTGGAAAAGCCAAATTTCACAAAAGGAGCTGACGGGAGTATCTTATTTCAAGGAAGATTGGTCGTGCCGAAGGATGCGGAATTGAGACAAGAACTTCTTCGTGAGGCGCATAACTCACAGTATGCAATTCATCCAAGAAGTACCAAGTTATTTCAAGATTTAAAAAGGAACTTCTGGTGGAACGGAATGAAGCGAGACATTGGAAAGTTCGTGTCCAGATGTTTCACTTGTCAACAAGTAAAGGCAGAACACCAGAGACCAGCGGGATTGTTACAACCTTTGGAGATTCCGCAATGGAAGTGGGACCACATTACAATGGATTTTGTGGTGGCCTTACCGAAGACTCAAAGACAGAAGGATGCAATATGGGTGATCGTCGATCGATTGTCTAAGACGGCTCATTTTCTACCAATCAGATGGAAGCAGAATCCGGAGAGTTTAGCAGAGTTGTACATCAGAGAAATAGTGAGATTGCATGGTACGCCGATATCGATTGTGTCAGATCGAGATCCAAGATTTACATCCAGGACGTGGAAAGGAATTCAGGAAGCGCTGGGCACTAAACTCAATTTTAGCACAGCTTTTCATCCTCAGAGCGATGGGCAGTCAGAAAGAACCATTCAAACCTTAGAGGACATGCTCCGAGCGTGTGCAATCGACTGGAAGGGCAACTGGGATGATCATCTACCATTGATTGAATTTGCCTATAACAACAGCTATCACTCTAGCATTGGAATGGCATTGTTTGAAGTACTATATGGGAGACCGTGCAGATCACCTACGTGTTGGACCGAGGTCGGAGAAAGTCAAGTATTGAAGTCAGATTTGGTGCAATATTGTGCAGAGAAGGTAATGCAGATTCGACAAAGATTACAGACAGTGCAAAGCAGACAGAAGAGCTATGCAGATAACCGAAGACGAGATTTGGATTTTCAAGAAGGCGACAAGGTATTCTTGAAAGTTTCTCCATCAAAGGGAGTTATGAGATTTGGTAAGAAAGGGAAGCTGAGCCCGAGGTTTGTTGGACCGTTTGAGATCTTGGTGCGGGTCGGGCCGGTTGCCTACAGATTGGCCTTACCCCCACAGCTGGCAGATGTACACAATACATTTCATGTATCGAAGCTAAGGAAGTATGTACCGGATGAGTCTCATGTGTTGGACTATACAACAATGGAGCTAGAGGCAGATTTATCTTTTCCGATGAGACCTATCAAGATTTTGGACAAGAAGGATCAGGTGCTACGAAAAAAGACTATTCCTTTGGTGAAGGTTCTGTGGCAAAACCAGCACTCCGAGGAAATGACATGGGAATCAGAAGAGGAGATGAAGAAAGCCTACCCTCAACTTTTTTATGTTTGATTTTCGGCATTTCGAGGACGAAATGTTCTTTAAGGAGGGGAGGATGTGACAACCGTAGATTTTATAGTATTTAATGAGGAATTTCTTTGCTCAAAGGTATGCATTTATTTAAGTTTTTGAAAATCTTTTGAAAATTCAAGTTCCCGCCAGAATCGATCGATCGCCATAAAATTTGTGATTTTTGAATTGATCTTGATCGGAGATTTTATTGGATTATATGATTCATGGTTGGCGTGGCATGTTGGTTTGGCTTCATTTGACCTAAGAATATTGGATAGGTATATGTGAAGTTTGTGTTATTTTTGGGAATAGAGTTAATTTGAGATTAATTAAAAATATGAATTAGATATTACCTAAGTGGGTAAGTGGTGATTAATGGAAATTCTAAACAATCTAACCTAATTGTGCTTGGGTCGAGTTGGCCTTAGTGGAGGTGGTTGAGAGATGGGTTAATGGAAGTGGTTGAAAGATAACACTAATTGACCCCATTAACTCATTTCTTGTAAACCCAAGAGTCACTTTGAAAGTTGGAAATTCTGGAATTTTCTGATGCAATTTGAGCCACTGATTTGAGGGGATGATCAAGGGTGGTGAATCAACTAGAAAATCTATAAATAGGGCCTAGTAGGGGGGGGCGGTTTTTGGCTTGGGTGCTTAGGCCATTCAAGCACCTCCTAGTCTCTCTCTCTCTCTCTCTCTCTCTCTCTCTCTCTCTCTCTCTCTCTCTCTCTCTCTCTCTCTCTCTCTCTCTCTTTCTTTTCCGACTGGCGGCAACCCATCTCTGGTGGTACGTGGCGGTCCAAGCAAGGTCGACCAGCGTGGTGGTGGTGCGACGTTGTCGGAGTCAAGAGTGCTCGGGAAGAATACGGTATCTTCAACCAAGTAGGATGCCTTTTTTCCACTACTTTTCTTCTTTGATAAAGATATTGTTGAAATGTATGATTGAATGTTGATGTCTTGAAGTTGTGTTTACCTAGAATTTGTAATGCCGAACCTAGATTGATATTTCCCTCTTGTTTCATGACTCAATAGTATTAGTGTTTCATCTCAATTATTTCTACGTATGTTGTCCAACGAAAGTTAGTTTTGGATTTCTATGTTAAATCAAGCTCGTATTCCATTCGCATGTGATGATGCTATTCAATGCATACTCATGCTCTTTCTTGAATAAAGATTTGACCTTTGGGCACTTCGGTGCATTTCCGTGTCTTATATTTCATGATCTATACATGTGTTGTTATAGCTATTACTACTTGAAAAATATCAACTAAATAGGTAATCGAATATTGTAACTACGAGATTATTCCTTGTAAGATCTTTTCTCTATGTTTTCAGTTATGGTTCAACTTAATGTCAGTATGTCTCGAATTCTAATGTTATCCGGGATTATATGCTAGTATCACTTCAATAATGAGATAAGAAAGTAACTTAGTAATCGGGTTGTAAAGTTTATGAAAAAGCTGAATCATAAGCTGAGTTTTCAGAACCAATAGGGCTCTGTAAAAATCTTAAGTAATAGTAAATTAAAGTCAAAAAAGGCTAATAAGGAGTTACTAAAGTTTATGCATTAGTAAATTAAGTATAACATAAGTTAATTGGTCTCGGTCAGGAGAAATCCTGCACAGATAGACCTCATTCAAAAAATGATAACTAATTATATAGTAATCAAAAAATTAAGATGTTTATCAATCTGAAAAATAGACATCTGAGGCCATTCAAGGTAAAAATTTCATAGATTGAATCGATTTGTTCAGAACGCAGTAACCAGATAAAGAGAGTTGTTCTGTTTTGGACAGAACACAGTTTCTGAATTTAAAAGACTTAAAATCTAAATAAACTTAAGGAGTTTGAATTAAAGTTGATATTTAAGAATTAAATCATATATAAAATGATTTATGAGATACGGAGAACAGTAACCCTAAATGTATATTAAGGGTCTTAGAGCCAAATGAAGTGTCTCATAATAATAGTCCTTTGTGTTCTTCTCTTGGTCTATTCATGACTCAAGAGTATTCAAACTTGAAGTTGTATTCGATGTCTCTGACGTGGTCTATCTTAGACACGTCATTCAAATTATTCTGAGTCGGGAATTATCAATTCTAGGGTTAGGTACGACTTTGATGACGGCAGATATGAACTTTTGAAAAACCTTGTGATGTGTCTCTTTATAGTCGGGTCTCATTTGAGATTCTAGACTATTTCATATTAACACTTTTTGTGAGTCGTTTCGGATATAGTATGCCATTTGCTTTTCACTCCTATGAAGAGTCGAAATTTAGAAGGTCTTGTTCTAAGCCTTTTGATAATAGGGCTAGTCGTTTCCAAGAATTGTTTCTCCGCTAAGTAGCATTTATGAGAGCTCTTAGTCGGAATCATAGTATGCTCATAAGCCATTGCTAGATCTTGCGAGATCTCAGATTTGATGAACCTCTGTAGTTCAGCCGATGACGGCAACTGCGTGCGCTTAGATTGTATGACATTACGGAAGGTCTGCAATCTTCGCCCATTGTGCCCGTAAGCACCGATGGGCCAGCATCCCTAGACGCATGGCAAGGTTCCTCTGAAGAACCTCTAGGATGTTCTGGTATTGATGAAGATTTGAGAGCAGAAATTGTACTTTGACACTTTAGATGTCCGATGCTTATTACCTTCACTACACTATGAAAGTTTGGAGTCTTTGAGTTATTTTTCCTTGACCTTGATGTGTCTCGGATGATAGATGGTTTCTGGTAAGTGAACTCAGTCCTTGTTAAATCTGAGTCTGTTAATCTTTACCTGTTGGAGTCTTCTCTTATTATTCCAGTGTGGGTTTTCTGTATCCTACTGGGTATTTCCTATGAAATACTCACGCATCCTCTGATGCAGGAATTAAAGCGGAGCTGAAGTATTAGCATCCAGCGGCGTGATTTGATGTTGGAGCTTAGAACACTCGTCTCTTATGTTTTGCTATATTTTGATATTTGAACTTGCGGCCTGCGTGCCAATTGCTTTTTGTTGAACAATTTAAGTGTGTTTCGGATATTGTAATAGATAATTAGATTTTCTTTCAGTTATTCTACCTTTTGTAAGTAAATATTGTTTAAGTCATGACGATCCTGCAAGTCCCATAATATTTAAATGGGATAAGCGTAGACTCGAGTATTCAGTCCGTCTCAGGTTTCCTACCCTATAACCGTCATTGGATTGACGCTTCCGCGTAAATTAGGTCTTGGAAATTTGGGGCGTGACAATTAGACTTTTAAGATATGACTATATTTTATGTATGCAAGACTTCGAGTCGAGTCCACTTAAATATTTTCAGTGCCCAAGTCTTGAATTTCTAAAAATTATTCGGGTTGTTTTGATTAGGCTAACTTATACCTCCAAAATGGATGGGCGAGATGACATTCAGATGATGAGGACAGAGCGCCTGGGGATACATCTAGTCCATTGCCTTTCTATCTTTCTTCCTTTTTCTCTTTTTCATTTCTTTGCAATTTGTAGTATAGCTTGTTTTACTTTTATGTGGTTATGTTATGTTGTTTTCTTTGATGTGTTATTGAACTTTTAGTGTTGAATCTTTTAGTGTAGAATGTGTTATGATGATGTTTATGGTTCGTTGTGTTTCTCTGTGTTTTGTGGTTTAAATTCCTAGTTGTAGATGTATTAATTGTTCTTTTGATTCTTGTATAAGAAATGTTGAGCTATATGTTTGGGGGGATGCCTCACATTCATGTGTATTCCACGCTCATCCCCTTCCTCCCTATGCTTCTCCTCATATTTGTTTAATTTGTCTTTGTAGTATATATAGCATGCTTGATCACATTGAGGACAATGTGCATGATAGGTTTGGGGGTGTAGGAGAACTCTTATGTGTGTGTGCTTGTGTTAGAATTAGTCAAAAATTCATAAAAATTAAAAAATTTCAAAATTTAAAAGATTAAAAAGCATAAAAAGTAGTTTGTAGGTTGTTTGTGCATAGTTGTTTTAGGTATGTTAGTAGTATCATTTTGTAGCAGGATTTTATTCTTACGGAAACTAATTGAACATAGAAAGTGCAAATGACTTAGATGAAGGATGAGAACAATTGAGCATGTGATTTGAATTCTAGATCATCATCTTGGACTTTGATGCTTGTATTTTCTAACCACTTGCACACACTAGTTACATGTTGTAATTCAATCTCCTAATTTGTTCCTTGTGATCTTTAGTGGAATCTTCGACCAAGCATTATTTTTTAAAACATGGAATGCTTAGTAGTGCTTTAATGCTCATTATAGATAGTGTGCTTGACTTGTTTTATGGTGGAGAATAAAAAGTAGGTTGAAGGTAAAATACCCCCAAGAAAAGAAAAAATGTGAAAAAAAGTAAAATGAAAAAGAAAATAGAAAGAATAAAGCGGTCTCACATCCACCACTGAGTAAATGGACCTCGTGACTAGGCAAGCATAGCGGCTCGCGTCAAAAGGTGGAGGGGCATGACGTCTGAGGGTGCTTCATACCTAGTGCCCTAAGCCAACTGGTTGGGAGTCAATAGCTTAGCATTCGCCATATGAACCATCTCATCTTAGAGTCGAGCATTGCACGGTCATGGCTAAAGTTAAAGTAGTGGAAAAATGGTGCATTATCCCTTTATACCTTAATCATGATGATGTTTGGTTCAGAAAGTTTGAGCATAGTTGTCTATCCTGATTCTTGAAGAATGAACGGTACAATTGCTTATTTTGAGTAAGTAAGTTCTAGCTAGCTTGATTGATGGGTCACACTTTGGTTGGTTAAGACAAAGAATGAGATTCTATAATGCCATGTTCTACACCCTTATTTTTGAAAAGTATTTACATATGTAGCTTGAGCAAATTCTTCTAAAATGAAGTTGTGGAATGACAATCACTAACTTGAGGGTGATCGTGATATTATGTTTGTGAAGGGATGTTTTAGGATGTTTAGTAGTAGAAAATCTTTGTGTCTTTTAGGTTATGTTGTTGTGTTAGGCTTGCTTGTTATGGCTTTGCTTTGTTTGATTTGCTAGGGACTAGGTGATATATACAAAATATACACATTTTTATATTCTTTTCTACCTATATGCTAGTCGTAATTTTAGTAAAAATAAGGATAATTAATAGTTATTATTAGTAAGTGAAGAATTAGGAGTTTAATGAATAAATGCGCTTAATTGAGTTATTTAGATGCATTAATTGGATTTAATAAGATTTATATTTTATTATGTGTCTAAATTAAGATTTAATTTTATTTATGCAGGTTTTAAGGTTTCAGATTCACATCGCCAAAAGTGAATGCATGTTAAACAACTTCTGTGAAGAGATCGAAGATCCGACGGATGTGGTTGCTACGACGGGTTTTAACCCAATGAAAAGAAAAAAAAGGAGAACCAAATCGGTTCAACAGTTCGGTTCGGCCAGGAAATAGAAAAAAAAAGAAAGGCCCGAGCTGATGGCTTGGGCGTTACCCAAAACACAGCACCAGAGTGGAAGTTCTGCTCGAGCGCCGGCAATAATGGCGGCCATGGCGGATGGTGCTCGAGCGATGGGTCTTGGTGGAAAGGTCAACAACGGTGAGAGCACTCGACAACAGTTCTGACAACGGTGGCAAGGTTGACGACGAGGCAACAAAAATGGAGGAGAAGATTCCAGCGTGAACAAAACAAGGAAAGAAGCGTCATTTGGAAAGTATCGATTTGGAAGCTGTTGAATCGAGAAGATCAGAGGCGTCCTTCGGATGGAAGGTTTGTTCAATTGGGCAGGAGATCGCTGGCCAGAATGTTATAAAGAAGGGGTCTTTGTGGAGAAGGGGGCGGCTCGATTTTTTGCGGCTCTATTTTCTGGGCTATGTTCTAAAGGGCCAGAATTGTGGCTCTGTTCAAGGGGACGGCGCTGTTCCGACCGATGGATAAGAGAAGGAGGACGAGGTGTTTTGTCTGTTGAGAAGGGAAGCCGGCTGTGCAGGGGAAGAACTGTTTTGGTGCCGGCGGATTTGAGATCGAATAAAAAAAGGCTGCTTTGGCTCGAGAGACCAAATCAAACTTTGAGAAGGGGATTGCCGGTTGAGAAGGAGGTTCGGTGGAGTTGCTCCACAGAGGAAAAGGACAGGGCCGGAATTGTTTGCATCAACAAAGCAGAACTTCTGCTCATGAGAGGCTTTCCGCTCGAGAGAGAGAAAGTCGAAATTGGCGGCTGGGTAAAGGAAGAAGGTTGCCTTGGCTCGAGAGAGCAAAGCAGAAGTGCTAGTTTTTCTGCTTGAGAGAAAAGGTGCTGATTTCAGACGCAGAAGAGCCTTGCTTTCGGCTGAGAAGGGGACTATTCTGCTCTGTTCGAGAGAAATAGCAGAACGGTTGAAGCGTGCAGTCGAGAGACTGTTGCAGAAGGTGGAACACAGAGCAAAGCAAGACGGGATTGCAGACGGACTGAAAGCAGTAAACAAGGTTTTTATTTTTTTATCTTTTGTTTACTTAATTTTTTTGTTTTAAGGCTAGATGAACATTTGATTGCTTAATTAGAAATTAAAAATAAGAACTTTTCATTTCATTGTTGCTTGTCACATACTCTTAGAATTAGGTTGAATATCTTACTAAGTCTTTGAGGGATTGACCTCGTAGCCATTATTCTGCTTTAGATTTGTGCATTTGCGAGTATTATATTAAAATATACATCAAGTTTTTGGCGCCGCTACTGGGCACTACATAGGATAATTTACCAAATTCTTAGAGTAGTTCAGTTTCAGTTTAATTTTGTTTAATTTTTGTTGCTTATTAGTGTTTTGTCGTTTTTGTAGGACTAAGAGAAGACGCGGAGTTCTCGCCGACGTTGGAAGGGCCACCCCTTCCCCTCGTTTGCATTCTTTTACCTTCTCTTTTAGTTATTTAGGTGCTTCATGTTTTTACATTTTTTTTCTGTGATTGCATGCTTGTGCTAGGTGTGGTTATTAGGGTTATTAAAGGTATTTGCTTGTTAGTGGTGTTAATTAGTGTATGCTTGGTCGTCGGTCACTGGGTGAAAAGCTTGCTCCTCTTGCCCTAGAAATTGAGAGAACTTTCAAAGCAAGACTAAAATATACAATGGATATTGCAAATCAATTAGGTAACGTGGAAAATGAGAATGTGAGGAAGACATTAAAAGATTATTCATCCCCCATTCAATTCAACTCACCTTCCTGCATAGTGTTGCCACTCACCATGGCACACCACTTTAAGTTGAAACTAGGAGTGATGCAACTTTTGCCCACATTCTATGGTTCCAATAAAGAAGATCCCTATAATCATGTCAAAGAGTTCCTTGACATTTGTACTACATTTAAATTTCAAAATTTCTATGATGAATCCGTTAGGTTGTGTCTCTTTCCCTTTTCTTTGAAAGAAAAAGCGAAAGCGTTGTTGAGCTCTTTTGAAGTTGGAACAATTAGGAGTTGGGATCAATTAGCTGAAAAATTCTTGAAATTTTTTTTCCCGGTTCATAAAACTCATGCCCTTCGTAGAGAAATTACAAATTTCATGCAGAAGGAGGGTGAACACTTTTATGAGTATTGGAAAAGATGGAAGAATTTGCTTTTAAAGTGTCCACACCATGGATTTTTAAAATGGCAACAAGGTCAATTCTTCTATGATGGTTTAACACCTCAGAATTGTCAAATGGCTGATGCCGCTAGTGGTGAGTCAATTATGATGAAGAGCGCAGAAGAAGCGTGGGATTTTATTGAGACTCTATACGAGAATTCTCAGCAATGGGATTGCTCAAGTAGAGTTGACAGAATATTTCCTTTTCAAAAGAAAGGAGGCGTATATGAGGTAGACAATAGTGCACATTTAATTTCTAAGATTGACAACCTGACACAACGTTTTGATGCATTGATGTCTGCTGGTGGACCCTAAATGCCATCACTGTCCCTCTAAAACCTCTGAAGTGGAATACAATAGTGTTCAGGCTAATGCTATCAATGCCTTCCCTCGATGTGGCAATAACCCATATTCGAAAACTTATAACCTAGGTTGGGCTAGGCATCCCAATTTTTCATGGTCCAAAGGACCACATCAAGGAGGACCACCAGGGTTTTCTCTCAATTAATCTCACCCTCAACAAGTTCAAACTTTCCCTACACAACCCAAGAAACCATCTCTTGAGGATACTTTGAATTTGTTCATGCAAAGCTCTCTACAATTTCAAAAAGATACTCAACATTTTTTACATGCCAACTCGCAAGCAATTGCGAAAATGGAACTTCAAATGGGTCAATTGGCTTCTGCATTAAATGAAAGAGAAAAAGGTAGGTTCCCTACTCAACCTGTAGCAAATCTGGAAGGACAATTTGAAGTGGGATCTAATTCTCATCAAGACCAATCTTTAGAGCAAGTTAAAGCCATAACTACACTTAGGAGTGGCAAACAGATTGACAACAAGGTTGAACCACCTAAGACTGCCATAGAAACAACTGCTAGAAAGGGTGAGGAACAAGAGAGTACTACTAGACCAGACGCTAATCCTGTTTCATCGAAGAAGAGCTTAGAAGCTTCTTCATGTCCTGAGTATAGCCATATGCCACCCTATGTACCTAAAGCACCTTTTCCTAAAGACTTGCAAAAACAACTCAAGGGAACAAACTTGATGAGACAATGAAAATTTTTATGAAATTGCAAATCAATATTTCATTGCTCGATGCTATTAAGCAAGTTCCCGCTTACGCAAGATTCCTGAAAGACATGTGTACCCAGAAAAGAAAATTGAATGTACACAAGAAAATATTTCTCACTGAACAAGTTAGCTCAATTCTTAAGCATAACACTCTTCTAAGTTCAAAGATCCAGGATGTCCCACAATTTCATGCGTTATAGGAGACCATACTGTGGAGAGGGCATTGTTGGACTTAGGAGCTAGTGTAAATTTGCTACCATTTTCTGTTTATGAGCAACTTGGATTAAGAGAGTTGAAACCGACTACCACAACACTGCAACTTGTAGACAGATCAGTTAAAGTTCCATGCGGTGTTATTGAGGATGTTCTGGTTCAGGTGGATAAATTTTTCTTCCCTATAGACTTTATTGTCTTAGATACCCAACCTGTGCAGAATCCTGGTAGTCAGATTCCTGTGATTTTGGGAAGGCCATTCTTAGCCACATCCAATGCCATAATAAATTGTAGAAATGGGGTTATGAAGTTGTCTTTTGGCAATTTAGAGGGTTAAACTCAATGTCTTTAATGTTAGACAACAACCCCCATAGTCAGATGATCTTTTACAGTAAATATGATTGAAAGTTTAGTACAAGAATCTCTGCAAAATATTTTAAATGATGATCCCCTTCAAACATGTTCAACTCATTTTAGCTTAGACTTCGACATCGAAGGGTCCATTAGAGAAGTTAATGCATTGCTTGACTCTACCCTTGTATTGGACCCAACCAAATGGACAGCCAGGGTGGAACCTTTTCCAGTTCTCAAGTCTAAACTTGTCCCATCTATTGAAAAATCACCCCAACTTGACCTAAAGCCATTACCAGAAACACTTAAATATGCATTTTTAGGTTCTTCTAATACCTTGCCTATTATCATCTCTTCAAACCTTAATTTAGAACAGGAAGGAAAGTTGCTTAATGTTCTTCGCGAACATAAGACAACTTTGGGGTGGACAATAGCAGATATTAAGGGTATAAATACTGCTCTGTGTATGCAGCACATTTACCTTGAGGAGCATGAAAAATCTTCCCATGAAATGCAACGCAGACTTAACCCTAATATGAAGGAGGTGGTTGGAGCCGAGGTGCAAAAATTATTGGATGTTGGCATCATTTACCCATATCAGATAGTACTTGGGTAAGCCCAGTTCAGGTTGTTCCTAAGAAGTCAGGAGTCACAATAGTCAAAAATGATAATAATGAATTAGTCCCCACCCGAATGACCACTGGGTGGCGGGTTTGTATTGACTACAGAAAATTGAACTCGGTCACAAGGAAAGATCACTTTCCCTTACCATTCATTGATCAGATGCTTGAGAGACTTGCTGGTCATAGCCACTATTGCTTTTTAGATGGCTATTCAGGCTACAATCAAATTCCCATTGCTCCAGAAGATCAAGAAAAGACCACATTCACTTGTCCTTTTGGAACATATGCCATTTAGGTTGTGTAATGCACCTGCCACATTCCAGCGGTGCATGATGAGCATATTTTCTGATATGGTTGAGCAGTTTCATGAAATTTTCATGGATGACTTCTCGATGTTTGGATCTTCTTTTGATGAATGTTTACACCATTTGTCTCTTGTCTTGGCAAGGTGTAAAGAAACAAATCTTGTGCTAAATTGAGAGAAAAGTCACTTCATGGTTCATCAAGGGATAGTTCTGGGGCATGTTATTTCTAATAAAGGAATTGCAGTTGATAAGGCCAAAGTTGACTTAATTTCAAGTCTGCCCATATCAAATCAGTAAAGGAGGTTCGTCAAAGACTTTAGCAAAATTTTTAGACCTTTGTGAAATCTGCTTGCTAAAGAAACTCCTTTTATCTTTGATGATGAATGTTCTAAAGCGTTTGATCAACTCAAGCAATTTTTCACATCTGCACCCATCATCCAACCACCGGACTGGAATTTACATTTTGAGCTGATGTGTGACGCATCCGATTATGCTGTTGGAGCTGTCTTGGGGCAGCGGGTGAATGAGATACCCCATGTCATCTATTATACAAGTAGAACTCTCAATGATGCTCAACTCAATTACTCTACGACAGAAAAAGAGTTGTTGGCTGTGGTTTTTGCTCTAGACAAGTTCCGATCATATCTCTTAAGATCTAAGGTCATAGTGTTTTCAGATCATGCAGCTTTGAAATACCTTCTTTCAAAGAAAGACACTAAACCTCGTTTAATCCGTTGGGTCCTATTACTTCAAGAGTTTGATATTGAGATAAAAAACAAGAAAGGTTCTGAAAATGTTGTTGCTGATCACTTGTCTAGACTTATTGATGAGTCTGCTGAGGAGCCCTTACCTTTGAATGAGTCATTCCCCGACGAACAACTTTTTGCTATCTCTCAATTGCCTTGGTATGCTGATATTGTCAATTATCTTGTCACAACTCAAATTCCTGAACATTGGATAAAACAAGATAAATCCAAATTCTTCGCCGAGGTTAAGCATTTTTTCTGGGATGATCCATACCTATTGATGTATTGCCCATATCAAATCATTAGGAGAGCATGAAGTTGATAGTATCATTTCTTTTTATCATGCACAACATGTGGCGGCCATTTCGGTGCAAAAAAGACCGCTGCAAAAATTTTACAAAGTGGTTTCTATTGGCCTACTTTATTCAAAGACACTCATGAGTTTTGCACAAAATGTGATAGATGCCAACGTATGGGTACACTATCACAAAGGTCCATGATGCCCCTTACAAACATTCTGATTGTTGAACTTTTTGATGTTTGAGGTATTCACTTCATGGGTCCATTTCCTCCATCATTTGGTCAACTCTATATCCTTGTTGCAGTAGATTATGTTTGTAAATGGGTTGAGGCAATTCCCTGTAGAACAAATGATCACAAAGTAATGGTTCGTTTCTTGAAAGAAAACATATTTTCTCATTTTGGAACCCCTCGTGCAATTATAAGTGATGGTGGTACACATTTTTGCAACACAGATTTCGAATCACTTCTGAAAAAGTACTCCATTACTCATAAAATTGCCTCCCCATATCATCCGCAGACATGTGGGCAAGTTGAAGTTTCAAATAGGGAAATTAAACGCATTCTTGAGAAAACAGTTCGTCCCGACAGAAAGGATTGGTCTGAACGATTGAATGATGCATTGTGGGCTTACCGTACTGCATTTAAGACATCGATTGAAATGTCTCCGTATAGACTTGTATTTGGAAAACCTTGCCATTTACCTGTGGAAATGAACACCGTGCTTACTGGACCATCAAAACTTTTAATTTTGATATGCACAAGGCTGGATCACTTCGTAAATTGCAACTCAATGAGTTAGACGAAATTCGTAATGAGGCTTACGAGAATGCAAAGATTTACAAAGCAAGGACCAAAGTTTTTCATGATCAATCATTATTGAGGAAGTCGTTTGAGCCCGGTCAAAAAGTTTTGCTCTACAACTCCAGGTTACATCTCTTCCCAGGAAAGCTCTGTTCCCGATGGTCTGGACCTTTCATTGTGCACAAGGTATTTTCCCATGGGGCGGTTGACATTCAAAACCCTAAAGATGGAACTATTTTCAAAGATTGAAACCATATTTAGAGGGTTTTACTGAAAGGGAGGAGATTGTTGCAGATTTGGATGAACCTACTTCTCCTGCCTAATTTTTTTTGTTACGTCTGGCTGAAGATGTAAAACTTAGCGCTCTTGGGAGGCAACCCAAATTTTTGTTTCTTGATTGTTTCTTATTTGTTTAATATTTAGGTTGTTTAATACATGTGGGGATGCTACAATCTAGGTTAGGGGGTGTACTTTATTTTTCCATATTTTGTACTCACCCCTCATTCTTAGTTTGTGTTTCAATGCTCTACATCTACCATGTGGCTTCTCCATTCAGGTGATTTCTTTTCTTATACTCCTTTTCTTTTACTAGTCATTGTAGTATTTATCTTGGTAAACATTGAGAGCAATGTTTAGTTTAGGTTTGGGGGTGTAGAAAAGAAAAGTAGTATTCTTTTGGTTTCTATCAATTTTATAAAAAAAATCATAAAATTGAAGAAAAACCATAAAAATTTACTTAGTTTTTAGGTTGTTTAATAGTAATTTTTTATAGGTTTTGATAGTTTATCCCATGATGATGCATGCTTCAATTTTTAGGAGGTTAATTTTCATTGGAAGTGTGAATAAGTATACTGGAGGATAGATACACTTAACTGAGCTTACCTTTTTGTTATAGTCCTCTTGGAACAAGTGCTTGAGCTAATAAAACTCACTCATACATACTAGTTATATAAAGTAATACCATCTAGAGATTTGTTGAATGCTAATTTTCAATGGGATATCTTTAGTCAGAGTCATTGGATGACATGTGGTTGTCTGTTGAGCTTAAAAGATCATAATAGACTATTTTCTTGGCTATGGCAAGGGCTTGGAACCGGAAATAGGTTGAGAGTATAATACAACCTGGACAGAATAAAAATGTGATGGAAGATATGAGTGCTGAAAACATAAAAAATGAGAAAATGAAAAATGATGAGAAAAATAAAAGAAAAAAAGGGGCTGCTTGACTATTATAGGATTAACTTAGGCTGATGCTCAGGCCCGAAGCGGTCCAACTTAAAACCTAATCCCTAAGCCAATCTGGTTAGGAGCCATTGGCCTGAGTCATTGCTAAACCTAAGCATCTTGAAGTCAGGCCTTACACAGTCCTATTGAAAAAAAATGTCTATGGTGTATTATCCTCTCAAATCTAGAATGTTGGACCCGAAAGAGTCGTGCATGCATTTGTACTATCATGAACTTAAAGATTACGATGACTATGTAGATTCTGATGTTCTTTGGTTAATGGGTCACATTGGATCTGTGTGAAACAGAGATTTAGAATGTATTGCTATAATGTTCTACACTTTTACTATTTACATTATCATGTTATATCATATTGAGCAGAAATTTCTAAGATGATGGTGTAGAATAAAACCACTTACTTGAGGACTTCTATATTCCAGTTGATTATAAATACAAGTACGCGTGGTTAATTTTCTTAAGCATTGTGGTGTGCATTAGAAGGGATAATAGGTTGCTTATTTTGAAGTGATTTTATTTTGTTTTTGTACTTAGATTAATTACGTTGATTTCATAAGTACATGTTTGTTGGATGTTCGGATATAATCTTCTCTTGAATTCTAGCCGTTTGATGTTCCCGTTTGACGCTGGATTGTTTTGTGCTTTAAACATTAGCGTACGTTTGCCAAGGTGACCTGACGTTTGCTTCTAATCTTGCACCTCCTCTCAGGCATCCGATCATCCTGCACGCTACCTATTTGAGATCATTATTGGACATCCTTTGCGAGTGCCAAACGTCCGCTAAAGTGAAGCTAAGCAACTATGAATCCTTCAGGCATCCACCAAAATGACCAGATGTCTGGTCATGTTCACTCCTGCACAAAAAAGTACTTTATTAGGGCAATTTTTTGGCAGAATTCACACAGAGCCTTAGAAGGCTAGATGCAATCAATTTTCGTTCAAATTACTCATGCTAAGCATTCTCAAGGGTTGATACTCAAGATTAGGAGGCAATTACACTTGTAAATCCTATACTTATCGAATACCGCCAAACCTAGATTTTCCTAGTGATGTAAATTTTAATATAATACCCTCAAGCGCACAAATCTAAAGCAGAATAATGGCTACGAGGTCGGTCCCTCAGAGACTTAGTAAGATATTCAACCTAATTCTAAGAGTATGTGACAAGCAACAATGAAATGAAAAGTTTTGATTTTTAATTTCAAATTAAGAAATCAAATGTTCATATAGTCTTAAAACACAAAAATTAAGTAAACAAAAGATAAAATAATAAAAAGCCTATTTTTTGCTTTCAGTCCGTCTGCAATCCCGTCTTGCTTTGCTCTGTGTTCCACCTTCTGCAACAGTCTCTCGACTGCACGCCTCAACCGTTCTGCTATTTCTCTCGAACAGAGCAGAATAGTCCCCTTCTCAGCCGAAAGCAAAGCTCTTCCCCGTCTGAAATCAGCACCTTTTCTCTCGAGCAGAAAAACCAGCAATTCTACTTTGCTCTCTTGAGCCAAAGCAACCTTCTTCCTTTACCCAGCTGTCAATTTCGACTTTCTCTCTCTTGAGCATAAAGCCTCTCATGAGCAGAAGTTCTGCTTTGTTGCTGCAAACAATTCCGGCCCTGTCCTCTGTAGAGCAACTCCACCGAACCTCCTTCTCAACCGGCAATCCCCTTCTCAAAGTCTGATTTGGTCTCTCGAGCCAAAGTAGCCTTTTTTTTTCGATCTCAAATCCGCCGGCACCAAAACAGTTCTTCCCCTGCACAGCCGGCTTCCCTTCTCCACAGACAGAACACCTCTTCCTCCTTCTCTTATCCGCTGGTCGGAACAGCATTGCCCCCTTGAACATAGCCACAATTCCGGCCCTTCAGAACAAAGCCCAAAAAACAGAGCCGCAAAAAATCGAGCCGCCCCCTTCTCCACAAAGACTCCTTCTTTATAGCATTCCGGCCAGCGATCTCCTGCCCAATTGAACAAACCTTCCATCGGAAGGATGCCTCTGATCTTCTCGATTCGACAACTTCCAAATCGATACTTTCCAAATGACGCTTCTTTCCTTGCTTTGTTCACGCTGGAATCTTCTCCTCCGAACTTATTGGACATCCACTATGTCGAGGATGTACATAAATAGCCCTCATGGGATAGGGTTCTATGGGAAATTCTGATCTTTCTGAAATGGTCTATAAGACTTGAGGAAAGGGAGTTGAGGGGGTTGGCCAAGGTTTTGAAAAACATTTCAAAAGAAGCAAGGAGGAGAGAAGAACAAGAGAAATCAAGGAGATCTACAATAAAACTTAAGTTTTATCTTTTCTTTCCCTTAGGCTTGTGTTATGATGAAGCAATTAATGTGGTAGCTTTGTTTTCTTACTTCTGATTAAGACTATGCACATGGATGATTGCATGATTGTGGCTCAATGAAAATGAAGTTTTGTTTTTATTTCAATGTTTATGTTTAGTTTGTGATTGATCACTATTACCTTTGCATAGTATTGATATTCATTTATCTTATAGTATTGTCATGCCCCAAATTTTCAACTCTTATCGGAGTGCTTTCTTTTTAAATATGCTGAATACTTGAGGCGTCACAGATAATTGCACCATCATTCACACAAATATAATTTTAAGTGTAAAATGACAAACCCTCAAGGGACAAACTATTTATAAATGAGAATCCAAAATGAGCAATAAATAATAACTTGTTATGTTCTCTAATGGTCCAAAAGCCATTATTACAAAATCATCAAGATAAACTGAAATTATAAAGTCTAAGCTTTGAACTCTTCTTCTACGAATCCACCTTTTTGTCCAGCTCTCCTCTACGAGCTATCAGAAACTAAACCTACATCGTCGGATGCATGAGTATTCCATAGAAATACCCAGTAGAATGCAAAACCGCAATAGAATATAACAAGATAATTCAAGAATAATATAATTTAGTGGAAGTAGTTGTAACATGAATCTGTAATATGTTACAAGACAGTTGAAAGAGATGATTCATCATTAATGTCAGGAAGCTCAAATATCCGAATGAAGCAATTAGACACCACAATTATTGATAATACTAAGAGTGAGTGAATTTTTGCTCTCAAATCATTGCTGCTCACAAGTAGACAGCATACCCATTCGCCATTAGGGGTCCTCGATAAGAACCCTGCCATGAATCTAGGACATGGGCCCCATCGGTGTTCATGGACACAATGGGCAGAGACTGTGTAGGCCTTCCATGATGCCTAACAATCTAAAAGGTGCACATGGTGCCTCGATAAGACAGGGATACTCTAATCCCAGGATACGTTAATCCCAATTATAAGTACAAAGACCTCGAAAGATCAATGTTTCTGTCATGGCTTATTGAGCATACTATAATTTCCATTAGAGATACGCTAATCTCTTAGGAGACTTCAATAAAGTATTTTATACTGCAAACTGCAGAGATACGCCAATCCTTGAGGATATTTCATAATGCAAACTACAGAGATACGCCAATCCCTGAGGAAGCTTCATAATGCAAATTACAGAGATACGCCAATCCCTAAGGAATTTAATTTTCTGGATAGAACTACTAGAAGCATTCAAGCAAACACAGAAGCATTACATGTAATTGAATTAAGTAAGAAACCCCAGAAAAGACATAGGGAAATGCTGCTCATCGTGGCTTTAAGAGAGATAGAAGACTTGAAACTCAGATTGGTGCTCAAGGTGTATAGAAAAGACAGAAAGTTGATGATACAATAGGTTCTAAACCTAAGGACCGGTTCATGACACAAAGACTCGTAGCTATTATATTTTTAACAAACAATAGTGTTTCTCAGTTACTCGTATATATGTATGTTACTAATTTAAGACTTTACACATTGATCGGTCATGGTTCTTAGAAAAGCTGACAATACTTATAGGATTTTTAGTATTACTGAATTCTAATTATAAGCTATATGTAACTAATTTAAAACATATCAGCATGGTAGAACTAATTTGTATTAGTATATTAAGACCTCATAAAGGGTTGGTAGAGTATTTGGAATAAATAGACAATAGATATGTAAACCGACATAGATAGGCTTCTTTTATAAACTTTGCAAGATACTTTTACAACACCTCATCATAGACAATTAATAGTTAGAGTATTCATCACATGATATATAAATATAGGCTGACACACGATTGATCATAGGTGTTTGGTCAATACACTTGGTTAAGAATATTGTTTAATTCAGTAGAATTCAAGAATGCAGAATCTGTTCAGAACAAAAGGGGTGGAAAGACACACCTCCCTAGAATAATACTGAAAGTTTATAGACTGGATAAAATTATTGAAGATAGTCGTGTGAGTCTAGCACATAACACAACTGACGACGTATTTTTCTGATTTTTTTAGAATTACTTATGAATTATCTCGTACAAGGTATTGGTGCAGAAAACAGTCTGGCCGATAATGAAAAATTAATCCGGGACCGATTGTAATGCTTAGTAAAACCATATATATTTAGCAATGTTATAACCTTGATTAAATAAGTTTTAACCTTAGAAATTAGTACTTCTAAAACTGAACAGAAATGTCGCACTTGAAAATGGCAGCAACAAGAAAAGACTAACACAAATCAAGGTTTTTTCTTAACACAATACATGCAATAGAGACACGAATCATGTAAGCGATCGTAATCGATTACTACAATTTTAATATGACAACAATTCATATAATTCAAGCAAGGTCACAAGAGTATAAGTATGAATAAGATTCAACTCAACATCAGTAGGAACACGCAAGTATCTGACTTCAAACGCAAGAAAATCTAGGCACTGTAGAAGAACAAGACCACAGAAAGAATTGCGTAAAAACATCCTACATCAAACCGTTCGTCGATATCTTCTTGCTTTGCCTTAATTCCAACGTCCTATACACCTCATTTGTCACATCTTCAAGTCAGCCAGCAAGAGAGAGGGACGAGAGAGAAGAAAAATAAGGGTCGAGAGAGAGAAAGAGAAGAGAAAGGGGTCGTCAATTAGGAGAAAGAGAGAGAGTTGCAGAAAATGCAGAAGCTGGCTCCTCTATTTATAGAGGACGTCCCAACCACCTCAATTGGAGTCCTAATCCAATTGGTAACTCTTCATCCTTATCCCATTTGAAGTCTATTCATATCTAGTAAGTTTATAACTACAAGGATTCTCTGAAACTAATTCTGTGGCTAGAGGGAGTCCTAGCCGAGTAGGTTTCCTTCTTCTACCGTCCATCTGATTCCTCTTCCTAATCCTACTCCAACTCAAAGTATATCATGTAGAAGATTGAGTGAATCCACTCCTCTACAACTTATCTTGGTGCCAGACTTATCCTCTAGCTTATCAGACTCCCATCTTTCAGAGGAGTCCTATTCTAGATTAATACTTGGTGTTATTCCTACTTCAAGTAGGACTCTACAATCTTATCTTTACACACTTATCCATGATATGAGGCATATCTCCAGCTTGAGACACTCTTTTAGATGTTTAAACTCCTAGCTTTTGAGGAATCTAATTCTAATATGCAACACTACTCCATTCCTACTCCGAGTAGGACTATAATTTGAAAACAGGGTTCTGTCTAAAACAGATCAGCAAGGTTTACGAAATTCCTACGGACAGCACGTGAGGAATTAGGATGAGATATTTTTACAGTAGATTCTCCTATGAGTCTAAAATCCAATGCAACTGACGGCATATCATTCCAACACCTGTAGACTTTGTTATGATTGTTTTAGTTCAAGCTGTCGGCGCAGAAACAGTTCTGGCCGAGAGCATTAATTTGACCCGTGGTCAACTGTTTAGTTTAATTAAGGTTTACACATTACTTACCTTAATAATTCAATTTAGTCCAACAATAGTTATCATGTTTCAATTTGCCTAATCTTACTTTAATTAGGAATATAACTTCCCCTAAAATTTGCATTATTCCATAATCTTCTTATTTAACCCTGATGCCAAACCTAATCTTGGAGTTTATAGTTTCTCACTTCAAGATGTCATCAATTATACCTTTTTTTTTCACAAAATTTGGGGTCATCACGTGTATGGTCTAGGCTATATGATTAACTTTTATGCAATTGTATTTATTGTGATGGTTGATGATTAGTGATGTGTTAAGCTTGATTAGCCTGTCCATGACCATAAGATAGTGTAGCGTGGATGGGTCGTACTAGGTTAAGATAATGAATTAATCGTTGTCATTTTGGGTGATTCCAACAGGTTAGTTAGGAGTCATTCTATTCATGCACGCATTTACATCTTGATCAAAAGTAGGGAGTTTAGTTACCACCTAATAATGGTATGCCCTGGCCTCCTCTCATCTTATTTCTCTTCACTATTCATTATTGCTTTATTTTAATAGTAGTTAGTACAAAACCCTAATCTTTCCCTAGGTTTTTTTAAATAGCCACAATCCCTGTAGTTTGATAGCCCTTGATACTCACTCGAGTACAATTGCCTTATGCACTTGGAAGGGTTCTATTTTAAAATGATCAGCATATCAATGATCTCTCTGATAATAAGAAGGTTCGACATAAGGTGCTACTCTCGGTGAAAACATAGGAAAGCTAGGAATTCATTACCACGACCAAGCATGTGTAGTAGAAATCTTGTAAATGCATCTCTTCTACAGGGTTTCACTTCTCCTTGAGAAGATCTAGCTAGCTACACATGAAAGGAGACGACGTTTACGTCATGTAGGCTCACAAACTGAACAATTAGTGTTCTCACAGGTGTAGCACCAGTTATCAAGTAAATTGTAGTCTTCGTGTAAATTTCAACTCTCAAGTGTTCTCTCGGTCTCAAGATGTGGCCATTGAAGATGACCTACACTAAATCAATGGAAATGTTAGAGCTTCGATAGAGAAGTACTTTGAAGGCCACGATGATGGAAGACAGGTTGGATGACACGAAGAACTAGGACCTATATGCCTAGCATATGTTGATTTTAACAAGTTCGGCAACGATGGGGACCATGGTGCAGCTTTAGTTAAGAAAGTTTTATGAGTGAAGTTGATATTATCCACATTAGTATAGAAGACATAGACATGATAGGATTTTCTGGGTGGAAATTGCCTAAACTAAAAACACAATGAGAGCATTAATCTTAATAATTTTAAAAACAATGGTTTTGGGTGCACCATCCTACAATTGAATGCCTTTTCAAAATTTGATCAACCTTTTCCTTTAAGGAGGGAAAATTTTTTGACTTTTTTCTCTAATAAAATGTCAAAAGAACTTGAGCTTCAATGGTACTCCCTCTATCACCAATCCAGCCTTAGTCGGGTTGGATGAGTCTCCCGTGTCATATCCCCAAGGATAATATAAATACAATAATTATATCACCCTCAGGGTGTGTCAATCAAGAGGAAAAAATAATAATCAATAGATTATTTCTCTTCCACAACTTGGACAGACCGAGCACTACATGGGCAACCTCAAGCACCGGCAAAATAGGTATGCAACGCAAAGGAAAATAGGGGTGAGCCATTATGCCTGATAAGGGATATATGCAATTTCCAACATTTTATACTACAGGTATCATAGCAATATGCAGACATACACATACAAAAATTATCAGAGTTTGAAAGCCTAACACGAATATCAGAGGGTAATATTCTTAAGACATGGATATATTATGAAAGTAATATCATCAAACATCCAACATCACATCATGTTCATATGGAACATAAATAATATGATAGAAGGTTCCGAGATAAAGATAGAATAAGGTATCCAAGAAGAACAAATTACAAAATGTGTAATACTTAAATAGTAGTCACAAAATGATCACAAGATAGTCACAAGACAATCATAAATGATGATATATCATTAAAAGGTGGATTCGTTTAAAATGGGAAAGAATCTTATTTCTGTATCAGTCTAGATACTATTTTTTGTTAGTGTTAGCCGCCGAAACACCGCATACTCTAAAATAAATAAACACTCACTGCCGGAGGAGTTTGGGGACTTTCACCACTAGGTTGACATTATCCTCATCCTCATGCTGATAATAAAAATAATTTCTGACCACTTTAATTTATCGTACAATTGGTTCATTCAAGCAACAAGAAATTATTTAGTAAAGTGGCTCATTTTATGTTGTTCAGTCCCTTAATTGGTATAGTCTTGTTAGGTTAATTTTAAAACATGCAAATCCTAATTCCCAATGTGCCTTAAAAATCTAGAGGTACCTCTTCTAGACCAACTACACTTGGCACATCGTCCTAACCAAGCACGTCAGAAGGATCACTACTAATCTATTTTTTAGATAATTCCATGGGGACCGCTACCTATTTACTAGCCCTTCCTTACAGTGGGTGGGGAGCGAATAGCGCTGGATTTTCCATGGGTTCCCTTCCAAACTTTTCAGAGTGTTTCAAACATGGACAAAGTAAGATAAAGCATCCATAGAATAATCATTACAGCATTACATTGAGTCAAGCATACATACATTACATGAATTGCATACAATCAACTTCATCAATCATTTAATATAACATTCAAATTTACCTCGCAGTGGCACATCCATCATGTAGTGTGTATCAACATACGAATAAATTAAAAACTAATAATAATGCTGCAAAGAAAATTTAGGTCGTAAACATGGTACTAGCATACGTACAGATTTATGAAGCATAATATTTATAATAGATTCCTAAGCATGATACTGTAGGATGTAAAATAATACAAAACATGACATTTCGAAGTAAACATCCTAAACATTCTGCTAACATGCAAAGCATAGACTTGAGCATGATACTACGTTAGTGTGTACACAATTCATTAATTATTTTTGAAGCATGATATTACTTGCAACTCACAGAAACTAAAACAATTACATTTAGCAATGCAATCCATACATATGTAATTAAATATGTAGTGGTAAAGGTATCTGAAGAAAAGAAGAACAAAGATGAGAGAAGAAGAATCACTAACAGGTGGTTAGTTATTCTGGATTATAAAATTCTAAATTTCAAATATAGAATTCTATACTACCACAAAATTCTTGGATTTAAGCTACTAGATTTAAAAAAATTCAAACTTCCCCACATTGTATTGTAAGATTCCTTAGATTTAAGTTTTAGATTTTAGAATATTGAACACCTCTTTGTCTCCTAATGAACGACAGTGAAGTGGTTGCTCCGATGACAAAGACGGTAGGTCCGGCAGTAAATAAGATGGTTTTGGCAGCAAAGGTGGTGACCCCAGCGGCGAAGACAATGGTTTTGGTGGGGAGATGGTGAGTCCGGTGGCAAAGACGGTGAGTTCGGCAATGGAGACTATGGGTCCGACGGTAGAGATGATGGTTCTGGTGGCGGAGATGACCGTTCCAATGGCAAAGACGGTGAGTACGGCGGCAGAAACAGCGAGTATAGGGACGGACATAGGCAGTGATTCCGGTGGTAGAGATGATGAGTCTGGCGGCAAAAAATGATGATGTCGATGGTGGTTCCGGCGGCAGAGAGGATGAACCTGGCGACGAAGACGGTGACATTGGCAATGGAGATGGTGATTCCGGGGATGGAGATTGTGATTCCGGCGGTGGAAATGATGACTCTATCACCGCCAGTGGTTCCAGAAGCGGCGGCCAAGATGTTGATGCCGGTACTGGTGGTTCCAGCAACATAAATAGTGGGTCTGGCGAAGAAACAATGATGCCAGCGCAGCGGAGGAGGAGATGGTGGTGTTGGCATTGAGTGTGATGGGTACAGGATGCCATTACGAGAGATCAAGAAGAAGAGAAAAGAAGAGAGAAGCTTGGCCAATAATTTTAAAATTCCACCTCCAAAGGTAGAATTTTAAAGTTTTCATTTCTAGTTATAACTACAGTGGTAAAATTCTGGTCATTTTAATTTCTATTGCTTTTGACTCTCTGAACTTTGATTTTCGTAATTCAATGTCGAATCCACTAACATTATAGTTAGAATATCATACTGTGAATCCTCATTGACTGACACTGAATTTTGAAATATCATTGAAAATCCTGACGACTAACAACGAACTTTGAAATTCAAAGATTTTATTTTGAAATTCAGAACCACAAACCCCTGTAAGAAGAAGAAAAAAAGAGGAAAACAAAGAGAAGAAGAGGAACTACGATGAGAAGAATAAAAGAAAAGAAGAAGATGGAGAAAAAGAAAAGTAATAGAAGAAGAAAACTTGAAGAAGAAGAAGAAGAAGAAGAATAGAGAAATAGGGAGAAGGGAGAGTTGGTTGATCTATGTGGTTGCATGAAATGGTGCCAGTGGCGGCGGCCAACAAGGAAAGGGATAGGGAGAGGGTGTGGCCAAAGGGAGAGAGAGAGTGGGATTTTACTTGAAGATTGTTGTAGTTCCACTAAGTGTGAAGATGAAGTAAGGGTTTATATAAGGTTCTGCATGTTGTGTCTAGGTTCATCCCAAAAGGGAAATTTATATTCAAATAAATAATTTCACAATTCAATTTAATTAAGAATCCTTCAAAAAAATTACCCCAAAAATTCATAGCATTACATCCGGTTAGGGGGAAGGTCCAAGGATCAACTCCCATTAGTTTAAAGTGTTCAAGGGTGTGTGAGCATTATAGTAATAATTAAAAAATGAATGATACCCCCTTCCTCCGAAAATGATAGGTACAGTGTGGAGAATTAGAAATTTTAAGCCACATCGAATCCTCATGTAGGAAAAGCCCTCCGTGCCTAAGATATAAACTTAACTGTACCTATTAATTTTGGACACAATGTGGAGACTTGCATTTCTTAAGCAGCGAACCTACGAGTGGGAAAAGTGCTCTGGTGCTTAGAAATAAGCTTAACTGCTAAGAAGCACGGACACGGCAAAATTGCAGCCGTGTCCGTATCCGATACGTATCCGACACGGATACGCTGGCGACACGGCTGCCTGCGTGTCCGTGCCATTTTTTGTAAAAAAAAAAAAAGAAAAAAGAAAATACGTTTCCGATACGGTGGGACACGTATCGGATACGTTCCCGATACGGCGGGACACGGGAAAATAAAAAAAAAACTTTCCTCCCAGGCCCGTCCCCCTTCGGCCTTCTCCCATTCTCCCCTCCCGTGCGCCGTGCCCTAGCTCCCCCCCCCCCAACCGGTAGCCCTTCGGCCTTCTCCCATTTTTCTATCGATATCAGGTATGAGGTACCCAAGGAACATGTTTGGATTATGAGGGAACATTTTGGTGCCATTTCTTATGAGCTTCTGTTAGAGTTCAATTTGTTCACTATTTATGTCAAATGCATAGGATCCAGACACGGGGGAAATTTTGAATCTGGCCTTCACGTGGGTGGATCAGAATTCTGAGCTACCTCTTAGAATTCCTGTTGTCTTCAAAGGAGAAGATATTTGTTCCGGGCTTAAGAAAGGTACTGCTATCTCCTTTCCCTGTTGCTCATGAATTGGGATGTCAACTAGATTAAAAAATCGGGAAAAATACGTTAGAAAACTGCTCGTTTTATACTTCCCTTTGTTGTAGCCATCACACATTTTTTTTTTGCATTTATCAGTTCAAACTTGATTTCTCTAGAGCACTGCTCTGTCATTATCTTGTGAGTCTGGTCAAAGCCTAAGAAATACTAATTTTAGTGATGAGATTCAAGTTTCTATAATGGTGACATCAAATCTCGCATCACTGTTCTCATTCACTGTAAACATGTTGATTATTGAAAGAACACATGAGAGTGTGCACTTGTTGTGGTTTACATGACATACTTTTTTCTAGCTGCGATCTTCAATTTGTGATCTACAAGGGGGGTCAGAATTATGTGTTGCACAACAGGAAATTACGCAAACCCTTGTTCCATCAAATTTTCTTCTGACCCTTTTCATTTAGGGGCTGTTTGGATAGTGAAAGAGGGCTGAATTCACTGTCAATTCAGCCCTCTTTCACATGAAAGAGAGTGAAACTGGTTTGTTTGGTGAATTTCAGGTGAATTAGAAAATTCACCTGAAAGAACAAATTCAGGGTGAAAGAGCACTTTCAGGTGAAAGTCCTCATGAGGACTTTCACCTGAAAGTGAATTCAATTCATCTGCAAAAATACAAATCTGCCCTCATTATGATTCATGAACAGTATTCCCTCCATCCCAAATTTGTACCAAGATTTAATTTTCCAAATTAAACTAAAATTAATCCATTTTAGAAAATTATATGGTATTACTAATGTTGGACGGAGTGTAAAAAAGAGGTCATGTAGGGGTAAAATGGTCAAAATGTAAAAAATTACTTACTGTTTCACATTCACTATCCAAACACATGACCAATTATATTCATCTTAAAAATTTCACTATCCAAACGAATTTCACATTCATCATGAAAGCCAATGAATTTTTTCACCTGAATTTGATTTCACATTCATGACTCTTTCACTATCCAAACAGCCCCTTAATGTAGTGGGTTTGTTGCGCTGCCTTATTCTAATTTATATAGATCTTGACTTATTGAGGTTTAATGCTTTTGTTAATGCTAATCTTTTCCCTCTTTTCACCTTAATGTGAAGTAAATGCTAAGCTGCAGAATTTATTTTCTTTGAGTGACATTTCTTGCTTATGCATATAAATGATGATAATTTTTGGTTGGGACTTCTGTTTTGTACAAATCCTTTCTTTGAATCATTGAATCCTTTCCTTTTTTAAAATTTTTTAATTATTTTTTCTGTCCTGAATCATGGTACCATGTTAGAGTTCAATTTGTTCACTATTTTTGTCAAATGCATAGGATCTTGCAATTTTTAACATTGCCACAACTTTAAAGGTGCTAGGCATTTTGATTGTGAGTTTTTACACTATCATGAAGAATGTGGCTTTCATTAATGAGCTGCATGTGCTGTAAAACTTCACCAAAATAGTCCTGATTAGCAAGCGCCATTTTTATGTTGATGCAGAAATGTGACATAGCATCAACCAGTTCTTTGACCAGAATTGTTTGATAACCAGACTTTTCATGTTGGCGTTCTCGGTTGAGTTTTTTGTATTTTTTTTTTTGGTATTTTGTACATGCTTTAGTGTCTAAATGATTTACTGGTTTTTTTAAAACTACTTTTTCTGTTGCAGGTGCATAAGGATCCAGACACGGGCATAAGGATCCAGATATTTGTTCCGGGCTTAAGAAAGGTACTGCTATCTCCTTTCCCTATTGCTCAAGAATTGGGATGTTAGCAGGATAATGTGAAGTAAATGCTAAGCTGCAGAATTGATTTTCTTTGAGTGACATTTCTTGCTTATGCATATAAATGATGATCATTTTTTGCTGGGACATTTATATATTGACATGTCTTTCCCCTCTCTCCTTGATCAATATACTCATGGGCTTCTTTTCTTAGGTAGTTTTTATATCAGCCATAATGCATGTCATTATTGTCATTACTAAAGTTTGTGTATTTGTATGATGCAGTAATTCTCAC
Organism: Houttuynia cordata; assembly: GCA_039654745.1. NCBI lineage: Eukaryota > Viridiplantae > Streptophyta > Magnoliopsida > Piperales > Saururaceae > Houttuynia > Houttuynia cordata. Next base: position 3,214,373 of record CM077502.1, on the reverse strand, counting down.
AGCAGTATGGAATCTACTAGCTCAATTGGTAGTGGGGAATTTGATGAAAATTTTCCTCTTTGGAGATATGTTACTAAACTAGGAAGAGCTAGTGAAGGGGGTGGTAATGCAAGGTTTACTTGCAACTATTGTCAAGGATCTTATAGTGGCTCTTATTCTAGAGTAAAGGCACACTTACTCAGGATTAGGAATTCAGGAATAAAAGCATGCCCTAAGGTTACACAAGAGCATATTTATGAGATGACCAATATGGAAGAAGAAGCTGAAAAAAGGAAGAACCCAAAGCGAGTTCCTTTAGCTAGCAGCCATGGTAGCTCAGCTACAGATACTAGTATAGGTATTCTTGGAAAGAGGAAAAAAGAAAATGTTTTGGAGAAGGCATGGAATAAGGAAGATCGTGACACTTTAACAAGTTTAATTGCCAGGATGTTTTATTCCGGTGGGTTGCCGTTCCATTTCGCTAGGAACCCACACTATGTTGACTCCTTCAAGTTTGCAGCAAACAGACATTTTCCAGGTTATATTCCTCCAGGCTATAACTCGTTAAGGACTACTCTTTTACAAAAGGAAAAGTCCAACATTGAGAGGTTATTGAAACCAATGAAAGCAACTTGGAGTGAAAAAGGTGTAAGTATTGTTTCTGATGGATGGAGTGATGCACAAAGAAGGCCTCTTATCAATTTTATAGCTGCATCGGAAACAGGACCCATTTTTTTGAAAGCAATCGATGGTACAGCTGAGTATAAAGATAAGCACTATATTTCTGGCTTGCTTAAAGATGTTATTTGTGAGGTTGGACCTCTTAATGTTGTACAAGTAATAACAGATAATGCACCTGTTATGAAAGCAGCCGGATTGATTGTTCAAGCTGAGTACCCCCACATTTTTTGGTCACCTTGTGTGGTGCATACATTGAATTTAGCTCTCAAGAATATATGTGCAGCAAAAAACATAGAGAGAACTGCTCATGTTTTTGAAGAATGCCATTGGATTACCCAGGTTTCTGATGATGCCTCTTTTATCCGAACGTTTATTATGAATCATTCTATGAGGCTAGCAATTTTCAATGAATATAGCCCTTTGAAACTACTAGCGGTTGCTGACACTCGTTTTGCTTCAACTGTTGTCATGTTAAAAAGGTTGTTTAAAATCAAAGGAAATCTCCAGCGCATGGTGGTTAGTGATGAATGGTCTTCTTATAGAGAAGATGATGTGGGAAAAGCTCAGAATGTGAAGGATATTGTCTTAAATGATGTTTGGTGGGATAGGGTGGAGTACATACTCTCCTTTACTGGTCCTATTTATGATATGCTTAGATGTGCTGACACAGACAAACCCATCCTTCACATAGTGCATGATATGTGGGACACCATGATTAAAAATGTGAAGAAAGCAATATTTCGGCATGAAGGCAAGGAGGAAACTGAAGTATCTACCTTTTACAATGTGTTACATGAAATACTCACTGATAGGTGGACAAAAAGTTCTACGCCACTTCATTGTTTAGCTCATTCACTGAATCCCAAGTAAGTTTAAGAAATTTAATTAACTTTGAAGCATTCATTTTTTAAATTTCATGTTTTTATTATTTTTATACTAACTTTGTTATTAATATTCAGATTTTATAGTGAGCAATGGATCAACGGTGCTCCAAATCGACTAGCTCCACATAGGGATGAGGAAATTTGTGTGGAAAGGAATAAATGCTTCAAAAAGTTTTTTAATGATATTCAAGATAGATCGAAGTTAAATATTGAATATGCTAGGTTTTCTGGATCTATGGATATATTTGGAGAATCTGACTGCATGGAAGATAGGTGGAGGTTAGATTCAAAAGTATGGTGGTATACTTACGGATCTTCTTTGCCATTGCTTCAAACTCTAGCTTTCAAGCTTCTTGGACAACCATGTTCTTCCTCTTGTGCTGAGAGGAATTGGAGTACTTACTCTTTCATTCATTCCTTGAGGAGGAATAAAATTCTTCCAAAACGTGCTGAAGATTTGGTATATGTGCATAGTAATCTTCGACTTCTATCTAGGAAAACTGAAGAGTATAGTAAAGGAGGAACCATGATGTGGGATATTGCTGGAGACACTTGGGATGAGCCATTCGGAGGGGCTGGGGTGCTTGAGATAGCAAGTCTATCTTTAGATGAACCAAATTTAGAAGCAGTCACATTTTCTGATGTTGAATATGATTTGGATAATTATATTGATGTACTTTGAAGTTATGTTTTAACATTTTGTTGATGGGATCTTAATGTTTGACTTATTAGTACTTTAAGTTTGTATTTTGGTGTTGAATGTGTCTATAATAATTCTGCTGGGATGTTTTTTATATTTACAAATTTTGTTGTTCACTTGTTATAATTTGTACAGGTGTTTTAGATTATTACAGGACTTTTAGATATCAAAAATATAGGGGAAACTCTGTCAAATTTTGCGTAAAAATTATGAATGAAAATTAATTTTTCAATCATAAGTTTAGAAATTAGAACTATAACATTTATAAGCTTTGAAGGAAGATTTTTATTACTACAACATCAAAAAATATATTTTAAAATTATATAAATAAATTTTTATTAGCCGTGTCGTATCCTACTTTTTGAAAAAATGCCGTGTCCCCGTGTCCGTATCGTGTCGTATCGTGTCGCCGTACCCGTATCGGTGCTTCTTAGCTTAACTGTACCTCTTATTTTCGATGCGGAAATAGGGAACTGTACCTACCTTTTCAGAAGGAGAGAGTAATATATTTGTTTGTTTATCTTGTATATTTGTGCAGATGAGTAACGCACGAGCTTTTCTTTGACAAAAGCCATTTTTGGGACCAAGTTACTCCCCACTTCTGGAAGTATAATGATGAACTACTCATCCGTTTTACAAACACCCTCAGGTTTCCTTGACTACTATTGTTTGTATAAGCAGCCTATAGGATTGATTTGTCATTCAGTAAATGGCTGACTTCATAACAACAAAATTCAAAAGTGGATTGCTAATTTTCATCGTAATTTTATGAAGAAATTCTATTTTCCTCAATCATTAAGAAAATTACGTAACCTCTAAAAAAACAACGTTGATGTGCAGAAATCTTTATGACGCAAAGGCCCATTGTGTATATTAATTGGCTACACATGGCATCCCAATTCCCAATATCATGTTTCTAAAGGCCTATTATTTAGAAAAGAACATAAACCAAAGCTCACGAAATGGGCTGCTCACTAAGGGGCCGTTTGGGGCCTGATTAAAAGCAAAACATCTACTGTAGCATCCATGTTTTTTTCCTATCCAACCAAAACACCTCAGGTCATGTTTCAGCTGGATAAGGAAAAAAACATAGATGCTACAGTAGATCTGAAAAATCCACTGTGGATATTTATTTATAATCATGCCCCAAACAGCCCCTAAGGTGTCATTTTACAACCCATTTATTGACCACTTCTGGATAATTTGTGATGAATGATGTTTGGATAGCCTTATTTATTTACAAATGAATTATTTTCCAATAAATTCATTCTCCGTCATTTGTGGCCAATTCACCATTCATGGAGAATGATGTTTGAATGGCCTTGTTTGTCCACAAATGCCATTCTCCATCACTTCCTTCCTATTTGCAGCCAACTCATCATTTCCCAAAGAAGAACCACAAATGGTCTTGGTGTATAGCTTCACACTATTACCCCTCATCAATGCCAAGGACAATATTTCTCAATGAATGAAATGTGTCTTTCCAAACAAATAATCCTTTGTCTATGAATGTGAAATGAATTCCCTACAAATGTTCCTTTCCAAGACTCGCAAATGAGTTGACAAATGACACCTAAGATGCAACCTATGCACTTCAAATCAGTCCTCGACTCATGGATATAGAAACATAAATAGTGTCATGCTAGGTAAACGAGAATTCATACTCATAACCTTGACGCGGGTAATGCCTCAAATTGGTAAGGTTCAAAGCACTGTAACAACAATAAATGAAAAAATTAATGTGCAAAAAGGCACCAGAAAGTTGTAAAAGTGGCTTGGATTTTGCTACAATATGTTGATTTTCCTAACTTAGAGACTAAATCTTGTTGCTTATGTTAGCTTATTAGAATTTAGTGTTGCTAGTTTCTGATGTAAATTTTACTTAGTTTTTATCTGCCTGAAGGAGGCGAGTAATGGGCTGTTGGGAACTTTTGTTGGGAGCAATTAAATGGCCGTTGGGAACTACATAACCCTGTCATTGGTTAGCCTACAATTTGAATGAGATTGAAACGAGAAAGCTAAATTTTGCAACAAAAAAGGGGGAAATTGCACTTGACCAAGCACTTAACCCCTATGACTTATATTAAGAGACAATTATAGCCCTTTTTTTATAGATAAAAAATTTCATTAAAGCACAAGACTAGGGAGATAAGACACAAGAAGCTATTATATCCCCACCAAAAACTAACAAAGAGACCAACAAAAAGACATGGAAAAATTAGATCCAAAATCCGGACAAAAACTACAGTTTTCGATGATTTTTTCTTTTAAAGTGAAACTATCAAGGATAGTCTAAACTTGCATCTGAGAGAACTAGCAAGGCCGGCAGGACTAGTTGCACTACAAAAAAAGTGGTCAATAGCGACGCTCAAAAAACGTCGCTAAAAGGCTACAAAACGTCACTACAAGCATTAGCGACGCTTTTAAGAAATGACACTAAATGCAGCGTCGCTGAAGGTATTAGCGACGCTTGTAGCGACGTTTGTTAAACGTCATTTTTTCGTTATTAGTGACGTTTCTGGTTCGGAGAAATGCTTGGGAAAATGTTGCAAAAAGATTTAGCGACGTTTATAAAACGTCGGTTAAAGTGGTTTTAGCGACGTTTGTGAGAGCGTCGTTGAAAGCAATTCTTTTTTTAATAATAGAAAAAAATAACTCACTTGAAACCATCTGTTTCATATTATCAAAAGTGTATTATTGATTTTCACATAAAAGTGAAATGTACATCAAACAATATATTTCAACAAATTACAAAACGTCATACTACACATCTTTATAAGTATCTATATTTACTCTGGAAATTCTCTTCAAATTGTCCTTGCTCATGATTCCCCAACTCACCACATTTAGTATTCTATGAATCTGCACAAAACAGAATAAATATCAAACAGTACAACTTCCACTACACAAAATTGCTGGACGACGATCCTTAAAGTACAACTGCAGCCTTCTCCTGGGAAATAAGAGGGAGAGGATGAGCAATTAAAGGTTCATACTGATCAGCTCCAGCCCCACACCAACCTGTAATAGGGTAAATGGAAAGAGTTAAAAATAAGGTTGGAGCCATTAAAGAATGAAACAGTAAACAATGGGAAGCAACATGGTTAAACAGCCATAAAATGATAGGAACAAAAGTTGCACATGACAGAAAAATCTGAGGTTTACTATTTACCTGTTCCTTTCATAAATAAGAACAATGGAGGCCCATGGATTTCACATCTGGGGCGATGTGGCAGGAAGAAAACACAATTATCTTCATCTACCATTGCATCTGATCAAATGATAAGTTAACGAATTAATCTTGAGAGCTTGCTCTTTTTATTCGTAAGATAAGTTAAATCAATCAAATGATAAACAATAACTCTCCTGTCCCACATTAACAGTCTAATTTGGTTTTTAAAAATGTACTAAGACTATTAATGTGGGGGTTAATGAGAACGAAACTGAGCTGACAGAAAATCAGGAAGCCAAAGAGCAAATCACAGAGAAAACCAGTATTTTTTTCTCTCATAACCTAAAACAAAAGCACTCTATATGCTAACTTTCCAATAAACTAACCTACGTAAGTGCATCACCAAGAGCAGATAGACAAAGAAATTAAACAAGGAATTGGAAACACCTAACCATATCCTGAAATTATGAAACCACTCACCACATATATCTCTCGCTTACATGTATGTTGTATATCCACAACATACATGTGATCCAACTTCAACCGATGAGGTTCTGACAAGAAAAGTTCAGTAAGAGCTAGTGAGAGAGAGCAATATCATTATAATAACCAAAACAACAGGAGGGTTTTCAAGTACTGCATGGTTAGGGAAAATCTGAATAACAAGCTAGAAGATAAGAAAGCCAAAACATAAGAGCAGCACACTAACCCCTGTTAATGGCTGTAGGCATCTCACTTTCTCATGTTTGGTTCTCCTCTTCGAAAACTTTGTTGGGGTCATCAAGTTTATTTAATGTTTAGCACAACCAGTTGCTTGTGTCTCTCTCCATCTCAAAAACCTCTAAACAGAAAATGGGCCAAGCAAACCAATAGGCTTCACTGTTAATCAAATTGTCTCAACCAGATGCAGCACTATGTGCAAGATGCACAAATTTTGGCCTCCAAATCTTGCTTCTGGAAATCCATATTAGGAAATTGCCCAATGTCAGATCCATCAATTGGTTGGAACTCATTATGCAAACCAACTGCAAAGTCATCTCGGTGAGCTCCACCACTTTGCAGGTAATCAGCAATCTGCAGTTAAAATGGTCAATCAGATAGGAAAACATGAGCTCTAGGACATTATTTGTAGTTTGTGCAGAAGCATTGTGGCATTTCATACATTATTATTTTTTATGCCATTAAATTGTTATTCATGAATTCAAAAAGGAAGATCAAAGAAACCTAATATACATTGTTGGCCATTGCAATGCCACTTAAAAACATGTATATCATTACATGATAGAGGTCAGCTTTAGAGCCAGTGATCCATTTAATAATGATAAGGAGGGAAAGATAGCCAAACAAACTGTTTAAGAAAATCATCTGCGGGATAAACTGGTATCTGTACTACATCATGGAACAAATTAAAGAACAGACTTGCACAGAACAAAGAAAACCAAGTAACACTACACCTTATACTAGGAAAGGAGAACATTTCTGAACCTGACTTGCAAACAAAACAAGGACAGTATTTTTGAGATTAAGTGAGATCTAAAATCCGACAGAATATATCAAACCCTATTGACTTTCAAATTAAAATGAGTACCGATGCAACAAGGTCAAGTATATCTTAGGATGGATATTTAAGCTTACAAAAAACCAAATACAGCAAGACACTCAAATAAAGGATATTTAAGCTTACAAATAACCAAATACAGCAAGACACTCAAATAAAGGATATTTAAGCTTACAAATAACCAAATACAGCAAGCCACTCAAATGGAATATGAAAAAATAGTGGCTGAAAATTAGGGACTTACCCATATGCATCCAAAATTTCTTGAAAAGCAGAAGTAAACTTATTTGTTCTAAAATAGGTGGGCGGTGACTCTTTTGAATGCAAAACTTGTAATATGGTCCCTACTTGTAAGTTACTATCAAGGGCAGCTCGCTCTAGGGCATCCTGGATCTGTACAGGTCATATCAGGATGTTAAACCATCACATCCAACAACGCATAACCACAAAAAGTATATTCTTGAATTAAGAAGATATAGCATACCTGGAGTGACGCAAAAACAGGGGTCCAACCTTCTCCAACTAAGCATTTTTTTGTCACATCCATGCTTAGCATGTTTAAAGTGTGATGTATAGATTTCTCTTTCCTAACCTAAAAACAGGTTAAAATTCAACCATATAAGTGATAATTACCCAGAGAGCTTAGTAGTTGCCAACAATGGATCACATAGAGCACACAATACAGAGCAAGGAACCAACCACGAGATTCCACTGCTCATATTGGCTGCCAATATTATTTAGTAAGTTGTCCTTGTGCATTAGTCCAATATCTATTGTAGTCTTCAGCTCCTCGAGTTTCCCACAAACCTAGAATAGATCAAATCTAAAATTTCATATTGAACACGGAAAAAATAAAAACATAATCAATTATCATTTACATCTGATGGAATATGCAGTCTGTGCTAAGGAAAAATACTGCTTCTATAAAATAAAAATAAAAATAAAAAAGATATAAAACCTAATCTACCTGCATCATAAAATAACATCAACAAAAAATATAGCTCTCATTTAAAAGATAAACTGGGTGCAAGAGAGAAGATTGCACAACTCTTCAATCATCTGCCCGTTGGCTACTCAAGTCATCAGAAAATGGATACCGATTTGCTCCAAAAGCTTCACAGATCTTAATAATTTTCATCCTCGCCCTTTCCCCATCGTAGAATACCACAAATACATTTTTTTAACCTGTAATTGTGATGAGAAGTATCATAAATAAACAAAAGTAGTGAGACACTGAAAAAATAATATAATGGCAATACTAAACCAATATTATTTAAGAGTATATTCTACAACATGGGATAGTCCAATAAAAGTTGAATTTTGGGCACAGAAAAATCAGGTAAAAAGTGGCAACCGCCAACAACTTACCCCATACAGATATGATAAAGCATAGATGTCCACTGTAATGAAGATGAAATTCAGGCAACAAATAGGACTGAATGCTCATTATACACCCTAACAAAAGTGGCTGATCTTGATTGATTATAACATATCTCAAAAAGGAAAAGGCATATTGCATCTCATCAAAAAAGTTAACTGCACAAAAAGAAATCATCATCCATTTAGTCTATCGAAGCAATATTCAGTTCAAACTTCAGAACACATCAATGCATGAATTTGCTGAAGAAAAAAAAACCTTAATTCATAAAGTTGTCTACGATTTCGGCCAAGCAGATTACACATTTTAAGACATCAAGCACCATAACAGAAAACTTTTTCGAGTTCAATTAAGATTGCAGCGACTAATCAAGAGATGATTGGCTTCATGATCTATTTCACTAAGCTCACAGACTAATTAAATTATCAGACAAGAAAGGGAAAAAACTTAAAGAGATCACATGCTTCAAAAAGAATTGAAATCACAAGAAAAAAACATGAAAGAAACAGATCTCAAATTAAGGGAAGAGATCGAAACCTGTTAATCTCAGGGCCTTCTTCGTCACCGTTCAGTCCCCAACAAGAAAAAGCCCTCTTTTCCGAATGCTGATTCCTCCGTAAAGCCGAGCGCTAGAACAGGCAGGCGGTGGCGATCGGACAATGGCGGGGTAGGCTTCGGCTCCGGCGACCATGACTTCTGCTGAGGCCCGACTGGGATCGGATTGTGAGACCTGAGGCAAAACGAACAAAGATGCCATGATCTAATCCTGAGGAAAGAAAAAAGGGGACGTCGGAATCGTACCTGGAGGCGGCCGGAACTGGCCGGAGGAAGGTGAAATGGAGGAAATGGCAATCCGGGGAAGAAGGGAGGAGGTTAAATGGCGTGAGAAAGATCCGTGAGAGTGGGAAACGGGAAGGAGGCTCGTGCGCGGGATTTTCTCCACAATCCCCCGCGCGCGGGTAGTGACTCCTCTATTAATGACGTTTTAGATAATAAACATCGTTAATTTCCTATTATTAATGACGTTTAGTGAAACGTCTCCATAAAAAGTGTCACTATTGCTCTTTTTTTTTGTAGTGTTGACTTGTCTTAAAAAATTATTCTGTTCCTCTCTTGCCAAATATAATTGACATAAACATTAAGCAGATATTTGAATAGAATTGCAGCTTGACGATTTACTTAAAGAAGTGAAGTAGCCATTGGATTTTCCCTTCAAAGCCCGAAATGTCTCTAAATAAATTGCATTTTGCCAAGAGAATTTGCCATAACCTGTGGAGTAAGAGCAAGAAAAGAAAATGTGATCACGATTCTCCGCATTGCAAAAGCAAAAGGTGCTGCGGTTTGTCATATGCAGATCTCCCTCTTAGACAAGTTCTCATTGGTGGCAAGCCCATCATTAAAGGCAAGCCAAGAAAAGAAAGAGGGACGATGCTTAAACCAAGCCAGACCAAACCAGCTAACCGGCGGCGAATGAGCTCTGAACTTGTTCCATGATGTTTTAGAAGTCCATTTACCTGAAGGATTTATCCAACCAAAGGAGTCATCTCGTGAGGAAAGAATAGGCTTATGCAAATTTAGGAAATCATTGACTTCCATACCTCGAATAGTTTGACTATTAAGCAGCCAAACACCATTATGGAAAGAGTTTGCAATTTTATCATCAATTTTACCTCCAATTTGTGAAATAGTGCGACGACCAAAGAGGTGCAGAAGGATCGAGTCAAGTAAATGTGTTTAAGCCGTTGCCAAATTTCAACTTGCAATTCATGATGAAGAATTCACGCATTGCAATTATTGAGCGCCAAGTATAGGATCCCCATGAAGAATCACAAATCCAAACAGAACTCCCAGATAAGTAATAGCCATGAGCCCACATGCACCATAAGGATTCCATGTTGGTGACGACACGCCAGAAAAGTTTGTAGAGGTCAGCGCAATAGCAGTCCTTGACACTTCTTATTCCCAAACCACCCTCCTTAAAAGGCCTCGCCACCTTACACCATGCAACATTATGAACTATGAAGTGAGGTGGAAGAGCTACCCTTCCAAAGCAAAGCTGAGAAAATTTTTTCAAGATGTCCAATAGCTTTTTTTTGGAAGTTTGAAGCAAGATCTCCAGCAGAGGTGGAGTCCGTTGAGCACAGTCTTAATGATCTCAAGACGGCCTGCATAAGAGAGGAGGTTAATGAACCTCACCAAAAAGTGGTTTACAAAAGGTAAATGCTAGTCTCTTAGAAGACAATTGGAGGCCGAAATACCTGACTGGCAAAGCACCTTGCTGCAATCCAAAAATGGCATAGATTTCTTTTTTGTGGGTAGCGCTGGTTGAGAAGTAAATAGTGCTTTTGTCCTCATTTGCCTGGAGCCCTGAGAAAGAAGCGAATTCATCGAGAACTTCTTTAATGTGTCGAGCTGAATTTAATGATTCTTGGGGAAATAAGAGAATGTCATTGGCAAATAGAAGGTGAGAAATTTGCGGCGCACTCTTAAAGGTTGGCGGTAGAATTAACCCTGAATTAAATTTTTCTTGCAAAAGAGTACTGAAAATTTCGATGCAAATAATGAATAACATCAAAAGTGGATAGCCCTGCCTGAGGCCACAGTTACCCTTGAAAAATACATAGCTAGTACCATTAATCAGAACACTATATGATGGAGTACAAATACATTGAGAGATCCAACCAATCCACCTCTCATCAAATCCAAATTCTTTTAGAACGTGAAGAAGAAAATCTAAACCCACCTTGTCAAAGGCTTTCCTCAAGTGCACTTTGACGCAAATTTTTTTTGGATTTCCTTTTTTATGCATATTACAAACCAGTTCATGAGCCAACAAGATGTTCTCCGAGATAAGTCTATCCTTCATAAATGCCGACTGGTTAATACTAATAAGGAGAGGAAGCACAGTAGCAAGTAGATTTGCCATGATCTTCAACATAAATATAAGAAGTTACATAAGGAGATAGGCCTAAAATCATTGAAGGACTTTGCATTTGCCACCTTAGGGATGAGGGCTAACAAAGAGTGGTTGACCGCTTTAAGCATAGATCCAGAGGAGAAGTTCCTAATGGCCGCAATGAAATAACTCCAACTAAGTCCCAGTGAGATAAAAAAAATGCTTTTAATTGAACCCATCTGGTCCGCTTTGTTGTTGGGAGAAGAAAATTTTACTTCCCTAATTCATCCCCTGTAACAGGTCTCAAAAGGAAGGAGCCATTTTCAGCATTGAACACGGATATTGCTACCCCAAGAATATCTCAATAATACCCATTACTTATAATACCCAACTGAGGGGCGGTTTAGGGTGTGAAAAATCAGAAACATCCACATTGAAAAATCCACCTGGTTAGTGGATTTTTGGGATAATCCAAGTTGGATTTTTCGGAGTGGATGGAGCTGATTTTTTACAATCCAAATGGCCCCTGAACTCAGCAAAATCTCTCACCATTACCTGCTCCCACCCCAAAAACTTTCTACATATTTTTTACTCAGCTTTACCCGACACAATTACTCCCATTTCACCTCTTCTCAATTCTTCCTGTCTTGTCCAATAATTTTCTAGCGAAAGATTGCCGGCAGCTCCATCCATCTTTGTGTTCCATTTGAGCATAAAAAGGCAATACAGAAGGCCTTTAAGGCAAGAAAATCTCCTGGAAATAGTGCTCGGCAGCTAGACCAATTTCTTCTTGATCCGTGAGAATAGAGCCCTGAGAGTCAACAACCTCTAAAATGGAATTTCTGATAGAGTGAGAAGCTGTCATTGCATGGAAGAAACACGTGCATTTATCTCCTTCCAATAACCATTGCACGCATGATTTTTTTTTTTTATAAAAACTTTCTTCAATGTCATACTCAAATTTTAAAGCACAGCGGGCTGATTTCTCCTCAATAAGTAGAGAATTCAACAGATCAGTAATAGGACTTTCTTGGACAGACTTCGATTTTTCCTTGGCATGAATAGTGCAGTTGGTGACATTTCCAAAGCTTTCTTTATTCCAAGTTTTGATAGCCTCTGCAGATTTTGATCTTTTAGAAAAATAAACATTGGGCGATCTTGAATATTAAGCAGTCAAGCTTGCTCTACAACTTCTCTCAAGCTATTATCTTTAAGCCACATGGAAAAGTATCGGAAAGGCTTTGGACCCCCCAAGGGGTGCTGACTTGAACTGTAATGATATTGGAGAGTAATATTAAGGATCAGGCAAATGGCATGGGAAGAATGAACTAGGGAATTTAAGCGTCCAACTCACATTGGCAAATGTACGATCAAGGCGACTTAGAATGACACTTTGGCAGTCTTGCTTGTTAGTCCATGTGTAGAGCTGGGAACTAGCAATTCCCAAAGTTCAGCTTCAAAAAGAGAAGAATTAAAATGATTCATTTGCCACAATGGAGGTACGAGCCCTGTGTGTTAGACTAAAAAATCTGCCCAAGAAAATAAGAGGTTACTATTTTCAAAGTAAATAGGCTGCAAAAGCTGTGTAATAGATGAGTTTTAGACCAATTTTACATATATCATTACTAATTTTTAACATCAGTTAACATTAATAAGCTCTAGCAATCCAATTGTTGATCTCATGTTTCAGCCAATTGAAGATCAAATAATTTAAATAGTGATTGACAGACAAATATCAACAAAGCTTCAGTTAAGTATTTAAGAGAGCAAAGTCGGAGTCCATTCCACTGAGTCGTCCAATCTTAAAATAGATGTATATTTATGGACAAGAAATTAGTCTACCTCTTGCAAAAATAAACAATGTCAATATTTGACATCTAAATGAGTTATCAAACGATGTTAACATGTCACATCTTGGATGAAACACAAGTATCAAAGAGCTTACATTGATCCCATTATTTGTGGAAGTCCAAGTTTGATAGACAGTCATGTCATTTTAATCTTGATCACTGATCTGGATGGGCATAAATAACTATAGAAGTCAACAAACACTCGCGTATCTCTTCAGGTAGAAGGAAACACTTAAGAAATTGCTGTGAGAAAGAATCTAGCTATAACAGTTGACAATTAATACTTGTCAAGTTAATAGATATCCACATTCTTGTCGAGAGAAAGACTGCTCAAGAATTGATTCATAGAGAAAACTACTTTCTAATGCAAACTGATATTACTTAAACTATGTACAAATGGAACACAAATTATGTGATCGTTTTCAAATTATGATTTTAGCCTGTTCAGTTTTTTTTCTCGCAGTCAGCAACGACAGAATCTAATATGTCGGAGAATGCCTAAATTTATGAGTACTCTATATCTTCTCTGTAACCTCAGAAATGAGACCATCTTACTATGGCCGGGGTTGCAATAGCGAAAAAACCAAGCCCCTGTATTGCACACTCAACATTAAGGTAGGCTACAGCCTCAAGACCTCAACAAATCAAGGTTCTGCTTCACCCACTCAGTAGATGATATCTGAAACAACACAATTAGAGATATAGATAATTGAAATAAAATGCAGAAAAACAAGGACAAATACATGATGACGTTTTTTGATCGTTTAAAATTAAACCCTTGCAAGTGCACAAGGTAATTGTGTACTACAGGGAGTATTAAAGGGTTGTCGAACCTCAAGGAAGGATTTACATTTTACCAAATTCAAGAGCAAGTTGCAGTTTTTAAGTTAATCTGAAGAAAGCAATGAATTTTAGCTAATCTAATTGAGATTTAATCAATACGGAAGATACCAAGGCTTCGAATCCACCACAATAAACTAGTGTATCATTTCTCTCTCTCTCTCTCTTTTTGAATAAAGATTTTTAATTAGCTAGCATATTCCTCTCATACATACACTTGTCAACTCAAAATATAGTGCTATCCTCTCAGACGTAACACATAAAACGATTAAAACATAGAATTTTGATCTATCTCTCTCGAGTATAAACTAATGAAACTTTATTAATATATAACACCTCAGTCTACTCACGTTTCTCTCGGATACGCAAGTATTCTTCGGATTAAAACTCACAAGATCTTGTCTCTCTCTAGTACAAAGAACAAACTTTAATAAATTAACAGTGATTATACAATAAAATCAATACACTAACTACAGTAAAAATATAAGACGAGAGAAAAAAAACTACACAACCAGATTATTAGGCTCTATCTACGCCTTAGAGAAGTGTTTAGCCTCGCATTGAAAGAGAAATCATCATTGTGTTCTTCATCATCTTCTTCTTCTTCTCTCCTTTGCTCTAGCCTCCAAAATAACTCAAGATGATCTCTAAGATAGCCCAAAACATTCTCCATTAAGGCCTATTTATATGTTTGAAGAGAAACCACGAAGTCCCCTTCCAAATCCGAGTCAAAATATGCTTGATTTAGGTTTTGCCGCACAAACCGATCGATCATCCGTATAGCCGATCGATAGATCATTTTCCTTCACAAAATCCTTTGTTATCGCGTCGATCATCCGTTTCATCTCAATTTTCGATCGATCACTTTTATACCAATAAATCGTGTTTACTGTAATGTGCGAATCAAAAACTCCAGTAGATACGATCGATCATTTTGATGGCCGATCGATCGTTTCCTTCGATAGCACTGTTCTCGGCTCTGGCGATCGATCGCGTATGAATACCGATCGATCGTAAGTATTGTTTACAATATTCAAATGGCTATAACTTTCTACTCCCAACTCTGAATTGCACGTGGTCAGTGGCGTTGGAAAGCTGACTTCTTGAACTTTAACATGAAGCTGGCATTGGAAAGCTGACATCAGTCCAATCGGAGATATGCACACAAAGTTATGACGATTTAACCATTAAAGTCATGTTTCACCATATTTTTGCATCTTTCTCTTGTTTCCTACATAAATCAAAAACTATATTAAAGTAGCACTTATTCTAATCAAACACTAGCATAAACATAAGTTTAGGAGATAATAAAATACATATTTCATGTATAGATCACACCTCCAAACTTACATTTTGCTAGTCCCTAGCAAAACAAAATCAAACAAACAAACCAAAGGAACTAATGCATTGAGCGTATGCAACAAGCCGTTAAACCTCTAGGTATCCCTAGTAGGACGAGTTGTGTCTCATGAGGGTTTGCAGCCATGCTACCCATAAACATGTATTTATTAACCTAATTAACCTAAGTGCAAACAAAACAAAATAAAAACAGTGCAAAACAAACAAACTTATTATTCCGACAAATATAAAGTACAATGCTTAAGAAAATCAACCACACATACTTGGTTCATAATCAACGGAAATATAGAAGCCCTCAAGTAAGTGGTTTTATTCCACACTTTTGGCTTGGAAATTTCTGCTTAAATATGATATAGCATGATAATATAAATAGTAAAAAGTGTAGAACATTGTTGTCATACATTTTAAATTTCTGTTTCACACAGATCCAGTGTTACCCATTAACCAAAGAACATCAGAATCTACATAGTCATCGTAATCTTTAGGCTCATAGAGCACAAATGCCTGCGCGCCTCATTCAGGTCCCACAATCTAGATTTGAGAGGATAATACACCATAGACTTTTTTTTAACATAACAATGTTCACCGCATGAACATAAATACTAAAAATTAGAGAAAACACCTAAAATCGAGGAATCAGAAGTGGAAATTCATGCACAATCATCACAATAGTCTATATAATAGCATGTATAAGACTAATTTCAAAAATATGTATCAGAAACCAAGAAAAATCAGGCTTTTGAGTTTCAGCTTACTGGAAGAAAAATGAG
Source organism: Houttuynia cordata (assembly GCA_039654745.1). Classification (NCBI taxonomy): domain Eukaryota; kingdom Viridiplantae; phylum Streptophyta; class Magnoliopsida; order Piperales; family Saururaceae; genus Houttuynia; species Houttuynia cordata. Next base: position 3,198,306 of record CM077502.1, on the reverse strand, counting down.
TGATTGCGAGGAAAGGAGAGGGAAATCGCAAAAATAGACACCGGATCTGGATTCTACATGCAAAAATCTGTCGGGGGCCGGAGTTTTAGCTCAAACAAACGTCGGAAACGACGGCGGCGAGCAAAAATAGGTTTCTCTCACCGCAGCCGTTCGGATTTTATACTTGAGGAAGACGACCCACAATCGATCGCATGTTTAGCCGATCTATCATTTTATAAAACGAGAAATAGCACCCGTCAGATTGCGGATGAATGGCGTCAGTGTATCACCTAGCGATCGATCATCCCTATACGGCGTTGATCGCACAACGATCGATCGTTTACGTCCAATCGATCGTATCTACTGTTCTTCGATTTTTTTTTAGCGTATCCTCTCCCCCAAACCTAATTTGTACATTGTCCCCAATGTACAACAAACGAAAAATGACAATGAAAATAAAACAATAAGGAGAAGAAAAGGAGAGAATACACCTGAATACGTGGGTTGCCTCCCACCAAGCGCTAAGTTTAACGTCTTCAGCCAGACTGAGCCACGATCTTCTGCAGGACTCGAATCATCAAGAATTCAAACTGGATCAATTAAATGATTTCCCCACATACTTCTATCCTTGGTACCTATATATGGAGCACATCATGGAATAAAGGGGTGGAGTGGTGGGTGGGGAAGTTTTGGAAAGAGGGGTCTCTGCATTAACCATGGGAAAAAGTCATGAGAGAATTTTAAAATAAAGGGAACCTCCTCCCCCACATCAACCAATTTAGCCATTGAGGCCTTTTCTAGTAACACATGCTGAAAAGACTTATCTAATAGTGACTCATATATACAATCTATGTAACAATCTAAGCTACTTTCAATAAACAAAGAGTTAGATTGATCTAGACAAGGTACGAATGGTGCTTCAGGAACATAAGGTTCCATTAATAGTGTCATAGAATATGACTCCTCGGATGTAGAAGAAGGTTTAAAAATTGGTTCTATCAACACAGTCACTTCTTCTTTAATTTTCAAACCTTCTTGATCATTTTGTAAAACCCACTCAAGCTCATTTTCAAATTTTTGGGCACTCTAAAGAGTTGTAACATCATGATCAGGGGAAAAATATATCCCTCCGTCAGAAAATTGGCCCATCGGATATTGGGGTTGGATAGGTAAAGTGCATTCTTCGTTCATATCCATGGCCTGTGCCAGTTGTTCTAACTGCGTTTCTATATTGGCAAAGGCCTGTGTATTAGAATGGATAATCTGGGCCTGGGTACTTAGCTCTGCTCGCATCTCCTTCTGTTCAGTTTTAATCTCGGTTAAGTGTGAGATGAGCATTTGGCTCATTTGACTCATCTGGTCTTCTAAGGAAGGTCTCTTGTTCTTTTGGCCAAATAGAACTAAGGCTGGTTGGTAAGGATGTTGGTGGCTTAGGAATCTTGTCTATGGACCTGATTAAGTGGTGGCCAGGGGGAATTAAGGTGATCCTTCCTCCTATGAAAATTTTGGGCCTCATTCACATACTTGCGTATAAAATCAGGGTACTCAGGGGCCAAATGGCACCCCACTGGGGTATGAATACGACTTAAACAGATAGCACAGTGTTCTGACATAACAGGAGTTGTGGATTGTAGGGAAGATGTGCTACTCCCAAAGTTGGAGTGATTATCCCACCCATGATTGTAAGTATCAGCATATAAGGGATATGAGTGGTAAGGCAATTCACAGGGAGGGTAAGTTGGTGTGTGTGAAGAATAGTAATCATTAGAGTATATGTATGGGTCCTCATGGCTAAATCCATAGGAAGGTGAAGACATTTCTTCACTTCGCAATCATGAACACCATACGCACACTCTCACACATCCATGAATCAAAAAAGCAACCATAGATAGCCACAACTAGCAATCATCAGCCCTAAATATCGACAACTAGCAGTACTAATAGCCACAACTAGCAAAACATGCAATCACAGAAAAGAAAGAGAAACACCAAACACCCAAAGTTAATCTAAAAGAGAAGAATAAGAGAGTGCAAACAAAGGGAAGGGATGTCCCTTCCACGTTGGTGAGAATTCCACGTCTTCTCTTAATCCTACACAAGAAAGCAAAAGACAAATTAAGCTATTGAAAAATAATCTAAGTTAAGACTCACTAAACTATTCTAAAACTAAGCTACGCTAAGAATTTGGTAAATTATTGGCTTCCATCCCTAGCAACGGCGCCAAAAACTTGATCGTTTAAAATTAAACCCTTACAAGTATACAAGGCAATTGTGTACTACAGCAAGTATTAAAAGGTTGTCGAACCTCAGGGACGGATTAATATTTTACCAAATTCAAGAGCAAGTTGCAGTTTTTAAGTTAATCTAAAGAAAGCAATGAACTTTAACTAATCTAATTGAGATTTAATCAATATAGAAGATACCAAGGCTTCGAATCCACCACAATAAACTAGTGTATCGTTTCTCTCTCTCTTTTTTGAATAAAGATTATCAATTGGCTAGCATATTCCTCTCGGACATACACTTGTCAACTTAAAATATAGTGCTATCCTCTCGGACGTAACATATAAAACGATTAAAATATGGAATTTTGATATATCTCTCTCGAGTATAAACCAATGAAACTTTATTGATATATAACACCTCAATCTACTCACGTTTCTCTCGGATACGCAAGTATTCTTCGGATTAAAACTCACAAGATCTTGTCTCTCTCAAGTACAAAGAACAAACTTTAATGAATAAACAGTGATTATACAATAAAATCAATACACCAACTATAGTAAAAACATAAGATGAGAGAAAAAAACTACACAACTAGATTATTAGGCTCCATCTACGCCTTAGAGAAGTGTTTAGCCTCGCATTGAAAGAGAAATCACCATTGTGTTCTTCATCATCTTCTTCTTCTTCTCTCCTTTGCTCTAGCCTCCAAAATAACTCAAGATGAACTCTAAGATAGCCCAAAACATTCTCCATTAAGGCCTATTTATATGTTTGAAGAGAAACTACGAAGCCCCTTCCAAATCCGAGTCAAAATATGCTTGATTTAGGTTTTGCCGCACAAACCGATCGATCATCCGTATAGCCGATCGATTGATCATTTTCCTTCACAAAATCCTTTGTTATCGCGTCGATCATCCGTTTCATCTCAATTTTCGATCGATCACTTTTATACTGATAGATCGTGTTTACTGTAATGTGCGAATCAAAAACTCCAGTAGATACGATCGATCGTTTTGATGGACGATCGATCGTTTCCTTCGATAGCACTGTTTTCGGCTCTGGCGATCGATCGCGTATGAATACTGATCGATCATAAGTACTGTTTACAATATTCAAATGGCTATAACTTTCTGCTCCAAACTCCAAATTATGCATGGTTGGTGGCATTGGAAAGCTGACTTTTTGAACTTTAAATGAATCTTGAATCAGTCCAATCAGAGATATGCACACGAAGTTATGATGATTTAACCGTTGGAGTCATATTTCACCATATTTTTGCATTTTCTCTTGTTTCCTACATAAATCAAAAACTATATTAAAGTAGCACTAATTCTAATCAAACACTAGCATAAACATAAGTTTAGGAGGTAATAAAATGTATATTTCATTTGTAGATCACCTTCAAGTTAGTAACAAGCAAACTTTTTTTTTTAATTAAGATAGGCAACAACAAGAAGCAGACTTAAAGAACCAATTTTACTGTGATAGAGACTCTGCTATTTCAAGTGATCTTAAGCAGTTCTGATAAGACAGCTTAAAAACTTTCAATATCCAGTAAAAAGAACTTTATCTCATAATTGGAGTCCCTTTTATTTTTGCTACAAGTAATTCCACAGAACTTCAAACTATTACAAAGTCACTAATAATTTTGTCGCTTGTAAAATAGCCACTGAAGGTAGATAAAAGAGTAAATCCACACTGCCTACCATTCCAAACTCTTCAGCATCCCAGCTGCAGAGAACAATGGTCCTCCTAGGAGCCCACCCTAACTGCAACATAGAGCCAAATTGGAGAGCAATATCAAGAAGTACCGTCGTCCCGCTATTAGGGTCAACCTCACCATAAGTCCATGCATCCTGATCAGGCTCTTCCTGCCCTCTTATGACTACAAACACATTTTGAATTTTTGCCAATTTCCTCTCTTCTTTGAATAACCAACAACAAAACTAGTTACATTTACTAAAAAAATGCCCACCAGTTATCAGCATCACTATTGTCATCCTAAAAAATCTCATCTCATTGAAAGGAAGCATAAAACAAATATACAAATCACTCAATATGCATAGATACCAGGGTACCATTGCCTTCATCTCATATTAATAGTCCAATTTGCTTTTTCAATTAGTTTCACTTTGAAAAACCAAATCGGATTATTAACGAGGAAGTGAGGAAGGGAAGAGTATAATTACTCCAAAATGAGATTTTTTCCGTATTGCCTGACTAATGAGCTTGGAATGCCATATTACTTGGTTATTCTGGGCTCATGCGGCGAGGAAGTCCCCTTTCAGAGGCAGATATACCAAAATATTATTACACAACTTATATGGGGATGATGAATTTGCAAAGAGGGAGCATGTGGGAAAGCCGCTATTATTCCGCTTCATTTCTTCTTTTTTCTTCTTTTGAAGCCACTAGGTGGTGTCTCAAGATTCTTAACTATCATTATGAGAAGAAAGAGGAAAAAAAATAAAGAAGAATGCAAAAAGAATGGGCGAAAATGGATCAGAAATGAGCGAGATATGACGAGATTGAATATTACCCTCAAATCGTGTCCTCGCACTCTATCGCGTCTGCAATGACACGATAGGAGAAAGTTCTATCCACTAAGACACGATCACACGATCCCTCAAATGTATTGTGTATATAAACATAATATGAGAAATTTAAACCGGCAATTTTAAATTTATGTTATGTATTTTGAATTACAAGTAACAGATGGAATGCAAATTAAACACAAGAATTAAGTGTGTATTAAACACACGATAAACATTGTCATTGTGTCCTTGAATACACGATAGCACTACTATTGTGTCCTCTAATACACGCTAGCACTGTTATCGTGTGTTTGGGTAGCATCATTGTATCATCGAGGACATGATAGGAGAAAAGTTGTGTTCCCGAAGACATGATCGCATGATCCATCAAAAGTATTGCATATATAAACAGAATGTAAGAAATTTAAACGTGTAAATTTTAATTTTTATTGTGTATTTTGAATCACAAGTAACATGCAATATACGTGTATTTAAATTCTCGATAGCATTGCCATCGTGTCCTCGAATTTGGGTAATTCTATCGTGTCATCGAGAACACAATAGGAGAAAAGTCGTGTCCACGATCACACGATCCCTCAAATGTAATGTATATATGAACAAAATAGAAGAACTTTAAACGTGAATTTTTTTATTTGTATTGTGTATTTTGAATTACAAGTAAGAGACAGTGAATCGTGTCATCGAGGAATGGGGGAAAATGAATTGGAAATGAGGGAGATATGACGATATTGAATGTTGACCTCAAATCATCTATTTAAATACATAATAACAATTCTATCATGATTGAAAAATGAGTATATGAATATAATAAAAGAAATTTAAACCTGCATTTTGTAATTTGTATTATGTATTTTGAATTATAAGTAACAAACAATGAGTCGTATCTTCCAAGACATGATCATTCAAATATAGACTTGATACACTTGTATCCCATGTGTTCAAGCACACAACAAATAAAAAAACTTGTTGAGTAATATTTCTTACAAATGTATTGTGTATATGAACGGAATAGAATAAATTTATACGGGCACATTGCAATTTGTATTGTGTATTTTCAATTACAAGTAATAGATAGTGAGTCGTGTCACCTAGTCAATGAGAGCCATCGTCAAATTCCTTATCAATCTTTCCCCGAAGTAGAACTACAGTTATTACAAGCCGAAATAGCATTGTTTTGGTCGTTTGATCAAACATTAGTTGTTTTATCCCTAATGTCAATTGAGTAGTGTCTATCATTATGAAGATTCCGCAGTAAGAGGAATTCTTTTGGAAGGGCTCCTTAATCTTGGATAGCTTCCATTACTTAGCTCCCTTGAGTTTGAAATGTGTTTGGAGCAAGTCATTCAAGAATTCCAATAGAACTGTCGCAGCCTCCTTGTGGTGGGGGTGCAATGTAGGATCCCCCCCTAGAAAAATGTAGAAATGCCAACATTGTGTGGGGAAGTGTATAATTAGTAAACATAAATGGTTCTATAACTTTTTGCTCTGAACTCCAAATTGCACGTAGTTGGCATTGGAAAGCTAACTTCTTAATCTTTAACATGAAGCTTGAATCAATCCAATCCAAGATTTGTACACGAAGTTATGATGATTTAACCATTTGAGTTACTTTTCACCTCATTTCTGTGTATTACTCTTGTTTCCTACAAAAACCAAAAATTATATTAAAGTAGTAGTTATTCTAATCAAACATTAGCATAATCATAAGTTTATGAGATAATAAAATGCATAATTTATGTGTAGATCATGTGCAGAAACTCAGTAATCCAATCACAGGTTGCAATGGCCCAGCAAGCACTAAGTCCAGTTTTGAACCTTCCATTTCTTTTGTAGTCGGATTGTCAATAAATTTGTTGTCAACAAGACTAACTCGAACACCGGCAACAGGCTCAGAATTTGGTACTGCATAAGAAGCTACTACAATTCCTGCTACCTTCAGCATAGTTGGCCACAAATTACTGTAATTACTTTTCTCCCCAACATCTTGCTTAGGGGAACTCTTCAAACAACTCCCTCGCCTCTGATAGTTCTCCATTTGGTACATATCCAGAGATCATCGTGTTCCAGGAGACCAAATCTCTCTCTGGCACATGATCAAATGACATTCTCGCATCGGCCAACTATTTCCTATGCACATACCCAGCCATCATGGCATTCCAGAAAACCTTGTCCCAGTCCACATTGGACTTAAAAAGCTCACAGGCAACATCAAACTGGTCATTCTTTAGATAAGCCGAAAGGATCCCATTCCACGAGATGGAATTCTCATTCGGCATAGCATCAAAAATCTTCCTCGCCTCATTCACATGCCCATACTGTGCATATGCCGAAAGTGTGGTGTTCCAGGTAACAACGTCTCGCTCCGGCATTTTATCAAACAAAGCACAAGCAGCACGTAAATTGCGACAACGAACATACCTGCTGACCATGATGTTCCAAGAGACCAGATCCTTCTGTAGGCGGATACAGCGGCGTCGGTCTTGCTTGGGTTGAGTTGAGCAGTGCCGTGGCGACCGTAGCCATTGGAAAAATCTGATCTTTGGGCAGTGCAGGACTCGGCGAGTTCGTTGTGGTTGGTGAGGTTGTTGTGGTCGGCGAGGTTGCTTGTCGGAGGTGTCGACCGGGGCGGCGATGGAGGAGCCAGGGTGGTAGTTAGTGTGGGCGGCTGAGCCTCCAAAAGCTACGATGGCAGCGAGGATGGTGCCCACCGTGACTACTGGAGGTTCCTTCTCGAGAGGTGCTGGAAGCGGCGGGGAAAAGACGACAGTGGGCATGGTCCCGTGGGTGAGAGGAATGGCGATGGCGGCGGAGGAAAGGTTGGAGCTTGGTCGATTCTGGAGTTTGGAAATTCTGCATTCTCAGATGGCACATCTGGCATGGAGGGCGACGGAGGCAGAGGCAGTAGGGGCTGGAACGAATTTGTGGTGGTTTGAGGAGACGATCAGGGCAGCGATGGCCGTCACTGCGTTGGTGTGGTTGTCCATCATTCCCCAGATTACTGGGTTTTCCGCCCTGGCCACACCCAATGCTGCTGCTGGCTCAGAGATGTTGGCGGCGGCTGGGGCCAACGGAGGAGACGGGATGGGGTCGACGGTGGCGGCAGCCCATTGTGGTGGTGGATAGGCTGAATGGAAGGAGACCAGCAGTTGGACAGAGGAGTATGGCGTCGACTGGGGTGGGGGCCTGCAGGTCGAGTATGTGGGCTGGGTGGTGATCTGGGCCCCTTTGACGGTGATGGGGTCGGAGGCGGCGGCGTCAGGGACAGTGGCTACCATGGAGGATGAGGTGCAGCCGGAGGAGCGGAGAAGCAACCGGAAGGTGGTTCGTAGGATGGCGGAGGTGGCTGCGGGTAGAAAAAAATGACCGTGGGATGAGGAAGGAGGAAGTGACCATGGGTGATGATGTGGATTCCATTGCAGCTGGGAGGAGTACCAAGTGGCAGAGCCCGACAATGGTGTCGGCGGTGGCGGAGCCGTCGGTGACCTGGCCAGTGGCTGAAAGGCGGCAACAGTGACGGTGGGCATTTGGGCCGCGGTGATCTGTTCAATCCGTTATAGGATTTCGGCACACAAGTCGAGCACATTGTCCCTCGTTCCGGTGGATCAGAACGGCTCTGATACCAATGTTATGTTCCCGTATGGAACACGAACAAAATCAAACGCCACGGTGAAAAAGGGAGAAAAAAAGAAGAAAAACAAGAAGAAAAGATAAGGAAAAATTGGATTCAATATTGCATGCCCAAGAAGGAGGAAGAAGACCTCCTTATAAAGAAAGAGAGGGCGCTCTTCCTAGCCTGATTACAAGATATAACCTTTCAGCTTCCTAGCCGGATTACAAGATATGACCTTTCAGTTACCAAAATAGGGAGAATTACAAGATACGGTTCTGCGTGCTAACCTTTCGGTTACCAAAATATGAAGGATTACAAGATGTGGTTTGATCTACACATGAAATATGCATTTTATTATCTCCTAAACTTATGTTTATGCTAGTGTTTGATTAGAATAACTACTACTTTAATATAGTTTTTGGTTTTTGTAGGAAACAAGAGTAATACACAGAAATGAGGTGAAAAGTAACTCGAAAGGTTAAATCATCATAACTTCGTGTACAAATGTCATATTGGACTGATTCAAGTCTCACGTTAAATTTCAAGAGGTCAGCTTTCCAACGCCACCAACCACGCGCAATTCGGAGTTTGGGACAGAAAGTTATAGCCATTTGAATTTTATAAACTGTAACCACGATCGATCGGCTATCAATGCGATCGATCGCCAGAGACGTAAAAGCAGTGTATTGAAGGAAACGATCGATCGGCCTTAAAATGATCGATCGTGTCTACTGGAATTTTTGATCCGTGCAAGACGATCGAATTTTTTATCGTGTCTACGGCCATTTGAATTTATGATCGATCGGTATCATGCGGCGTCGATCGGCAAAGCGATCGATCGGAGGAAAATAACGAAGGAATGGCGATCGATCGGACAGCGAACAATCGTCAATACGAAGCGATAGATCGCCGTATACGAAAAACCGAAATAAGACCTATTTCGACTTGGATTTGGAAGGCGACTTCGTGGTTTCTCTTCACTCTTATAAATAGGCCTTATGGGAGAATGTTTTGGGCTATCTTGGAGACCAACCCTTGGAGATTTTAGAGAAAAATTGGAGGCTAGAGCAAAGGAGGGAAGGAGATGAAGAACATGAAGAACACGATGATGATTTCTCTTCCGATGTGAGGCTAAACACTTTTTCAAGGCGTAGATGAAGCCCAATAATCTGGTTGTGTAGTTTCTTTTCTCTCATCGTATGTTTTTACTCTAGTTGGTGTATGGATTTTATTGTGTAATCACCGTTAATTCAATAAAGATTTGTTCTTTGTACTCGAGAGAGACAAGAGTAAATTCTTGTGAGTTTCAATCCGAAGAATACTTGCGTATCCGAGAGGAACGTAAGTAGACTGAGGTGTTATATATCAATAAAATTTCATTGGTTTATACTCGAGAGAGATAGATCACAATTCCATGTTTTAATTATTTTATGTGTTAGATCCGAGAGGAGAGCACTTTATTTTGAGTTGACAAGTGTATGTCCGAGAGGAATATGCTAGCCAATTGGAAATCTTATTTCAAAAGAGAGAGAGAAACGATACACTAGTTTATTGTGGTGGATTCGAAGCCTTGGTCTTCTCTATATTGATTAAATCTCACTTAGTTTAGTTAAAGATCATTGCTTTCTTAGTCTAGAATCAACATTGCTACTTTCTTTTGAATTTGGTAAAGTATTCACCGTCCCTGAGGTTCGACAACCCTTATTAATACTCGCCGTAGTATAATTACCTTGTGCACTTGCAAGGGTTTTAATTTTAAACGATCAAGTTTTTGGCGCCGTTGCCGGGGACGGAAGTCAATAGTTTACCAGATTCTTAGCATAATTAGTGTTGAGTAGTTTAGTGAGTCTTAACTTAGATTATTTGTCAGTAGCTTAATTTGTGTTTTTCTTTCTTTTTGCAAGGTTAAGAGAAGACGTGGAATTCTCGCCAACGTGGAAGGGCCACCCCTTCCCCTAGTTTGCATTCTCTTATCCTTCACTTTTTAGATTAACTTGTGTGTTTGGTGTTTTTCTTTTCTTTCTGTGACTGCATGTTGTGTTAGTTGTGGCTATTAGGACTGCTAGTTGTCGATATCTAGGACTGATGTTTGTTAGTTGTGGATATCTAGGGTTGTTTCTCTGATTTGTAGATGTGTGATATTTTGGTTCGGTTGATGAATGCATGGTGAAGAAATGTCTTCACCTTTCTATGGATTTAGCCATGAGAACCCATATAGGAGCTTTAATGATTATTGTTCTTCACACACATCTAATCCCCTTCCCTATGAAATGCCCTACCGCCCACATCCCTTATATGCTGATACTTACAACCGTGGTTGGGATAATCACTCTAATTTTGAGAGTGGCACATCTTCCCTACACTACACAACTCGTTATATGTCGGAACCATGTGCCATCTGTTTAAGTCTTATTCATACCCCAGTGGAGTGCCCTTTGGCCCATGAGTACCCTGATTTTATACGCAAGTATGTTAATGAGGCACAAAGTCTTCATAGGTGGGAGGATCATCCTAACAACCCTTGGGAGCAACCCAACCCTGGGCCCACTCTTCATGAGGCCCTTAGACAAGATTTCCTAAGCCAACAACTACCTTACCAACCAGCCTCTAATCCTCAGTTTGGCCAAACCAATAAGAACCCATCCTTCGAAGATCAAATGAGTCAAATGCTAACCACTCAATCCACTCTCCTCTTAGCTTTCAGTGCGCTGGAAGCCAAGATGGATACTATGATAGACACCAAATATAGAGAGCTGACAGGTGAGCTGAGTACCCATGCCCAGATTGTCCATTCCCACACACAGGCTCTTGCCAACATTGAAATAGAGTTAGAACAGCTAACACAGGCTATGAATATGAACAAAGAATGCATTTTACCTGTCGAGCCCCAATATCCGAAGGGCCAATTTTCTGATGAAGGGATCTGTTTTTCCCCTGACTATGATGTTACATCCCTTCAGAATGCCCAAAGGTTTGACAATGAGCTTGAGTGGGTTTTACATAATGATCAAGAGGGTGTAGAAATTAAAGAAGAAGTGAGTGTGTTGATCGAACCAAATTTTCAACCTTCTTCTATATCTGAGGAGTTGCAGTCTACAACACTATTAACAGAACCTTCTATTCCTGAAGCACCATTCATATCTTGTCTAGATCAATCTAACTCTTTGTTTATTGAACATAACTTAGACTGTTTCATAGATAGTTTAGTTGATTCACTAATTGATGAAGCTTTCCCAATTGGGTTACTAGAAAAGGTCCATAAGGCCAAAATGGTTGATGTGGGGGAGGAGGTTCCCTTTATATTAAAATTTTCTGATGACCTTCTTCCATGGACAATGCAAGGACCTATACCTCCATTGTTTCCTCACCTACCATTCCATTCTTTTATTCCACGATATGCTCCATACATAAGCCACAAGGATAGGAGTGTATGGGGAAATCATTTAATTGATCCAGACTGAATTCTTGATGATCTAAACCCTGCAAACGACCGTGGCTATGTCTGGCTGAAGACGTTAAACTTAGCGCTTGGTGGGAGGCAACCCACGTATTCAGGTATATTCTCTCCTTTATCTGATTTTCTCAATTATATGCTCATTGTCTTGCTATATTTTGATTCACATTGAGGACAATGTTCATAATAGGTTTGGGGGAGGGAATATTACTTGTATAAAAAAATAAAAAATAAAAAATAAAAAAAAATTGAAAAATCATAAAAATTTTATTAGTTTTTAAGTTGTTTGTTAGAATTTTTTCTTAGGTTTTGATAGTTTATCATGTAATAATGTATGTTTCAATTCTTAGGAGATTAACTTGCATTGGAAGTGTGAGTAAGTATACTGGAGGATAGATACACTTAACTGAGCATACCTTTCTGTTACAGTCCTCTTGGAACAAGTGCTTGAACTAAGAAAATTCACTTACACACACTAGTACATAAAGTAATACCGTCTAGAGATTTGTTGAATGCTAATTTTCAATGGGATGTCTTTAGTCAGAGTCATTGGATGATATGTGGTTGTCTGTTGAGCTTAAAAGATCATGATAGACCATTTACTTGGCTATGGCAAGGGATTGGAACCGGAAATAGGTTGAGAGTATAATACAGCCTGGAGGAATAAAGATGCTTGAAAATATGAATGCTGAAAAGAAAAAAAATGAAAAATGAGAAAATAAAAAACAAAATGAAAGAAAGGGGCTGCTTGACTATTATAGGATTAACTTAGGCTGATGCTCGGGCCCGAAACGGTCTCTTAAAACCTAATGCCCTAAGCCAAATTGGCTGGGAGTCATTGGCATGAGTCATTGCTAAACCTAAGCATCTTGAAGTCAGGCCTTACACAGTCCTAGAGAAAAAAAAAGTCTATGGTGTATTATCCTCTCAAATCTAGAATGTTGGACCCGAAGGAGGCGCTCAGATCTGTGCTATCATGAACCTAAAGATTACGATGACTATGTAGATTCTGATGTTATTTGGTTAATGGGTAACACTGGATCTGTATAAACAGAAATTTAGAATGTATTGCTACAATGTTCTACACTTTCTACTATTTATGTTATCATGCTATATAATATTTGAGCAGAAATTTCCAAGATGAAAGTGTGGAATAAAACCACTTACTTGAGAGCTTCTATATTCCTGTTGAGTATGAACCAAGTACGTGTGGTTAATTCTCTTAAGGATTGTAATTTGTATTTGTAGGGATATTAGGTTTGTGTGTTTTGCAATGTTTTACTTTTGCTTTGTTTTTCCACTTAGGTTAATTAGGTTTATAAATACATGTTTGTGGGTAGCATGGCTGCAAACCCTCACGAGACAACACTCGTCCTACTAGGGACACCTAGAGGTTTAACGGCTTGTTGCATACGCTCAATGTAATCGTGTTTGCTGTGAAAGTGGTGTTTACTTTTATGCATTAGTTTTCTTAGTTTGTTTGATTTTATTTTGCTTTGTTTTGCTAGGGACTAGCAAAATCTAGGTTTGGGGGTGTGATCTATACATAAAATGATCAACAATGAAATGAAATGAAATGAAAAGAGTTTGGGGGTGTGATCTATACCTAATTCTAAGAGTATGTGACAAGCAACAATGAAATGAAAAGTTTTGATTTTTAATTTCAAATTAAGAAATCAAATGTTCATATAGTCTTAAAACACAAAAATTAAGTAAACAAAAGATAAAATAATAAAAAGCCTATTTTTTGCTTTCAGTCCGTCTGCAATCCCGTCTTGCTTTGCTCTGTGTTCCACCTTCTGCAACAGTCTCTCGACTGCACGCCTCAACCGTTCTGCTATTTCTCTCGAACAGAGCATAATAGTCCCCTTCTCAGCCGAAAGCAAAGCTCTTCCCCGTCTGAAATCAGCACCTTTTCTCTCGAGCAGAAAAACCAGCAATTCTACTTTGCTCTCTTGAGCCAAAGCAACCTTCTTCCTTTACCCAGCTGTCAATTTTGACTTTCTCTCTCTTGAGCATAAAGCCTCTCATGAGCAGAAGTTCTGCTTTGTTGCTGCAAACAATTCCGGCCCTGTCCTCTGTAGAGCAACTCCACCGAACCTCCTTCTCAACCGGCAATCCCCTTCTCAAAGTCTGATTTGGTCTCTCGAGCCAAAGTAGCCTTTTTTTTTCGATCTCAAATCCGCCGGCACCAAAACATTTCTTCCCCTGCACAGCCGGCTTCCCTTCTCCACAGACAGAACACCTCTTCCTCCTTCTCTTATCCGCTGGTCGGAACAGCATTGCCCCCTTGAACATAGCCACAATTCCGGCCCTTCAGAACAAAGCCCAAAAAACTGAGCCGCAAAAAATCGAGCCGCCCCCTTCTCCACAAAGACTCCTTCTTTATAGCATTCCGGCCAGCGATCTCCTGCCCAATTGAACAAACCTTCCATCGGAAGGATGCCTCTGATCTTCCCGATTCGACAACTTCCAAATCGATACTTTCCAAATCACGCTTCTTTCCTTGCTTTGTTCACGCTGGAATCTTCTCCTCCAAACTTATTGGACATCCACTATGTCGAGGATGTACATAAATAGCCCTCATGGGATAGGGTTCTATGGGAAATTCTGATCTTTCTGAAATGGTCTATAAGACTTGAGGAAAGGGAGTTGAGGGGGTTGGCCAAGGTTTTGAAAAACATTTCAAAAGAAGCAAGGAGGAGAGAAGAACAAGAGAAATCAAGGAGATCTACAATAAAACTTAAGTTTTATCTTTTCTTTCCCTTAGGCTTGTGTTATGATGAAGCAATTAATGTGGTAGCTTTGTTTTCTTACTTCTGATTAAGACTATGCACATGGATGATTGCATGATTGTGGCTCAATGAAAATGAAGTTTTGTTGTTATTTCAATGTTTATGTTTAGTTTGTGATTGATCACTATTACCTTTGCATAGTATTGATATTCATTTATCTTATAGTATTGTCATGCCCCAAATTTTCAACTCTTATCGGAGTGCTTTCTTTTTAAATATGCTGAATACTTGAGGCGTCACAGATAATTGCGCCATCATTCACACAAATATAATTTTAAGTGTAAAATGACAAACCCTCAAGGGACAAACTATTTATAAATGAGAATCCAAAATGAGCAATAAATAATAACTTGTTATGTTCTCTAATGGTCCAAAAGCCATTATTACAAAATCATCAAGATAAACTGAAATTATAAAGTCTAAGCTTTGAACTCTTCTTCTACGAATCCACCTTTTTGTCCAGCTCTCCTCTACGAGCTATCAGAAACTAAACCTACATCGCCGGATGCATGAGTATTCCATAGAAATACCCAGTAGAATGCAAAACCGCAATAGAATATAACAAGGCAATTCAAGAATAATATAATTTAGTGGAAGTAGTTGTAACATGAATCTGTAATATGTTACAAGACAGTTGAAAGAGATGATTCATCATTAATGTCAGGAAGCTCAAATATCCGAATGAAGCAATTAGACACCACAATTATTGATAATACTAAGAGTGAGTGAATTTTTGCTCTCAAATCATTGCTGCTCACAAGTAGACAGCATACCCATTCGCCATTAGGATTTTATTGTGTAATCACCGTTAATTCAATAAAGATTTGTTCTTTGTACTCGAGAGAGACAAGAGTAAATTCTTGTGAGTTTCAATCCGAAGAATACTTGCGTATCCGAGAGGAACGTAAGTAGACTGAGGTGTTATATATCAAAAAAATTTCATTGGTTTATACTCGAGAGAGATAGATCACAATTCCATGTTTTAATTATTTTATGTGTTAGATCCGAGAGGAGAGCACTTTATTTTGAGTTGACAAGTGTATGTCCGAGAGGAATATGCTAGCCAATTGGAAATCTTATTTCAAAAGAGAGAGAGAAATGAGACACTAGTTTATTGTGGTGGATTCGAAGCCTTGGTCTTCTCTATATTGATTAAATCTCACTTAGTTTAGTTAAAGATCATTGCTTTCTTAGTCTAGAATCAACATTGCTACTTTCTTTTGAATTTGGTAAAGTATTCACCGTCCCTGAGGTTCGACAACCCTTATTAATACTCGCCGTAGTACAATTGCCTTGTGCACTTGCAAGGGTTTTAATTTTAAACGATCAAGGTTCCGCGTGCACGCTGACGTTCACAACAATTTTTGAATGACGAGGCTTCCAAAAAAAGAGAATAGATTCACACCTTTGTTGTTCTCATTCCTCTGCTTTAATAATTAGAAGAACTCATCAATCACCTGCATGGATTTGAACACAATAAGGGGTTAGTGCAAATATCGTGGCAACGCACACACGATATTACAAATAGCCATGTCTTAGAAGACAGGACTCACAACGGAGCCATGTCTTTGAATACATGACTCACAACAGAGTCGTTTCTTCATATACACAACTTTACAACTATGGAAAAGGACAATCATATATACGTACATTGGAGTTTATTTTAGCCATTTGCAACAGACTCAAGTAGTTTGTATTCGTTAGTGTATTCAGTGGATATGGAACCCTTGGGTGAATCACCTAGTTCATAATCGTATGTTGATCTTTTACTTCTAAAACGGCCATTTCAAAGTAGAACTGAGTGTCCAAATATTCATCGGGCAAGTCTTCAAGAGGACGTCCTTTATTTGCATCAACACCTAGTATTTCCATTGTCTTTCCCTTTTCCTTCTCTTCTCCCTTCTATTTCAAATCAGACAACAGTTCTACTATCATGTCAAAAGGTTGTCCATAATCGGATACAATTTCTTCATAGTCCACCTTCTTCTCTTCTTCTCCAACTTTCTTCCCCATAATAAAACCCATGCTAGCAAGTGATAGTTTAAAATTAAAACCCTTGGAAGTACACAAGGCAATTGTACTACGGCGAGTATTAAAGGGTTATCGAACCTCAGGGACGGTGAATACTTTACCAAACTCAAGAGAAGAAAAAAATGTAGTTTAATTAATTCTAAAGAAAGCAATGAACTTTATCTAATCTAACTAAGATTTAATCAATATGGAGAAGTATCAAGGCAATGAATCCACCACAAGAAATACAATTACTACTCTTAATTATTATTAAGCATAAGTTAACATGATATGGTAATTCGTGTTCTTGATCGGACACACGAATTACTAATGAATTCACTAACGTTCTTGATCGGACACGAAAGTTCATCCACTATTGTGTAATCAATCATATCCTTGATCGGGCATAGAATCAATCACAACTCTATTATAATGCAATTAATATTATCCTTGATCGGGCATAAAATCAATCACAATATCTAATTTCATTCATAATCAATCAAGTCTATGATCAAGCACTCAAAAGAAACTCATGAAATCGCATTAACCATGAATCATAATCAACTTTATAGAATGAAACTATCAAGAGTAGCAATACACATCTAGGGCTTCATCAAGCCTTGACAAGGAATTTAGTTACACATAGAAAGAGAGAAAAGAAAAGCCTGTTTATGTAGATCCATCATCATGAATCGTTCTTCTTCTTTGCTCCAAAAGATTCCTTCTCTTGCTCCTCTCTAGCCTCCAATAAAGCTCTGGTTCTCCAAGGTTGAATGCCCAAAACGTTCTCCCATAAGGCCTATTTATAAGAGTGAAGAGAAACCACAAAGTTCCCTTCTAAATCCAAGTCGAAATAGGTCATATTTCGGTTTTCCGTATACGGCGATCGATCGCTCCGTATTGCCCATCGTTCGCCTACCGATCGATCGCAATTCCTTCGTTATTATCTTCCGATTGATCGCTTTGCCGATCGACGCCGTACGATACCGATCGATAGTAATTACTGTCTTCCGCGATTGAAAAATTCCAGTAGATACGATCGATCATTTTGAGACCGATCGATCGTTTCCCTGAATACGCTGCTTTTACGGTTCTGGCGATCGATCGCATTGATAGCCGATCGATCATAATTACTATTCATAAAATTTAAATTGCTATAACTTTCTGTCCCAAACTCTGAATTGCACGTGGTTGGTGGCGTTAGAAAGCTGACTTCTTGAATTTTAACATGAGATTTGAATCCGTCCAATCCGACATTTGTAGACGAAGTTATGATGATTTAACCATTCGAATTACTTTTCACCTCATTTCTATTTATTACTCTTGTTTCCTACAAAAACCAAAAACTATATTAAAGTAGTAGTTATTCTAATCAAACACTAGCATAATCATAAGTTTAGGAGATAATAAAATGTATATTTTATGTATAGATCACACCCCCAAACCTAGATTTTGCTAGTCTCTAGCAAAACAAAGCAAAATAAAATCAAACAAACTAAGAAAACTAATGCATAAAAGTAAACACCACTTTCATAGGGAACACGATCGCATTGAGCGTATGCAACAAGCCGTTAAACCTCTAGGTGTCCCTAGTAGGACGAGTGTTGTCTCGTGAGGGTTTGCAGCCATGCTACCCGCAAACATGTATTTATAAACCTAATTAACCTAAGTGGAAAAACAAAGCAAAAGTAAAACATTGCAAAACACACAAACCTAATATCCCTACAAATACAAATTACAATCCTTAAGAGAATTAACCACATGTACTTGGTTCATAATCAACAGGAATATAGAAGCCCTCAAGTAAGTGGTTTTATTCCACACTTTCATCTTGAAAATTTCTGCTCAAATATTATATAGCATGATAAAATAAATAGTAGAAAGTGTAGAATATTGTAGCAATACATTCTAAATTTCAGTATTATACAGATTCAGTGTTACCCATTAACCAAAGAATATCGAATCTACATAGTCATCGTAATCTTTAGGTTCATGATAGCACAAATATGCGCGCCTCCTTCTGGTCCAGCATTCTAGATTTGAGAGGATAATACACCATAGATATTTTTTTTCGCTAGGACTGTGTAAGGCCTGACTTCAAGATGCTTAGGTTTAGCAATGACTCAGGCCAATGACTCCCAGACAGTTTGGCTTAGGGCATTAGGTTTTAAGAGACCGCTCCGGGCCCGAGCATCAGCCTAAGTTAATCCTATAAAGTCAAGCAGCCCCTTTCTTTCATTTTGTTTTCATTTTTTCACATTTTCCTTTTCAGCACATATATTTTCAAGCACATCTTTATTTTGTCCAGGCTGTATTATACTCTCAACCTATTTCCGGTTCCAATCCCTTGCCATAGCCAAGTAAATGGTCTATCATGATCTTTTAAGCTCAACAGATAACTACACATCATCCAATGACTATAACTAAAGACATCCCACAGTAGATTAGCATTCAACAAAATTCTAGATGGTATTATTTTATGTACTAGTGTGTGTGAGTGAATTTTCTTAGTTCAAGCACCTGTTCCAAGAGGACTGTAACAGAAAGATATGATCAGTTGTGTATCTATCCTTCAGTATACTTGCTCACACTTCTAATGTAAATTAATCTCTTAAGAATTGTAACATGCATTATTACGGGGTAAACTATCAAAACCTATGAAAAACTACTAACAAACAACTTAAAACTACTCAAACAAATTTAACTTTTTTTTTTAATTTTATTTTCCTTTTTTTAAAAAAGTATATCCTCTCCCCTAAACCTAGCATGAACATTGTCCTCAATGTGAACAAAACATAGCATGACAATGAGTATATAGCAAAGAAAATCAAAATAAAGGAGAAAATACACCTGAATACGTGGGTTACGTCCCACCAAGTGCTAAGTTTAACGTCGTCAGCCAGACGAAACTCCATTAATCCAACTTATCCAGGGTCTTTCAATCCAATGTTCAGTCCCTCAGTGGTCCTACTGCACACATTAAAGTTAACAAAAGAAGTTACAAGTGGATCAGTAGGACAAAACCATGGGGGTGCACCATCCACCAGAGTATCGATCATATGAACTGCATAATAATCATCTGGCGGTGGATGTTGTTTTTGGGCATTAAAAACATTCAGTTTGACATTTAAATTTCCAAAAGACAATTGCAGCACCCCATCTCGACAATTTATAATAGCGTTGGACGTCGCCAGGAATGGACGTCCCAAAATTACTGGAATCTGACTACCAGTGTTCGGTACAGGTTGTGTATCTAGGACAATAAAATCCACAGGAAAGAAAAATTTATCAACCTGTACTAAAACATCTTCAATAACACCACGTGGAACTTTAATGGATCGATCTGCAAGTTGTAGTGTTAGTGTAGTCGGTTTCAATTCCCCCAACCCAAGTTGCTCATACACAGAGTAAGGCAACAAATTTACACTTGCCCCCAAATCTAATAATGCCCTGTCAACAGTATGGTTCCCTATAACACATGAAATTGTTGGACATCCTGGGTTCTTATATTTTGGTGGAAGATTGTTGTTAATAGGGAACTCACCTGCTCAGTAAGAAAAACCTTTTTAGTCACATTAGACTTAGCTTTTCACTTTTGGGTACAAAGGTCTTTCAGGAATTTGGCATATGCAGGGACTTGTTTAATGGCATCTAACAATGGGAGATTGACCTTAACCTATTTAAACACCTCTAACATCTCCTCCGTGTTTTGGTGGGATTTACTAAATGGGGAGGGTTTGTCCAGGCATTGTGGAAATGGTACCCTGAGAATATAAGATCTCTCTTTCTGGGCCTCGGGTTGGTTATCCGGTGGGGTTTTAGAACTAACAGGTATGGCTTTGATGGAATTGGGTTCTTTGTCTTCCTCATGGGAAGGTGTCACACTCAAAGGGCAAATAAATGGATCCTGAACCCTATTGTCAACTTGTTTACCGCTCCTCAAGGTAGTTATGGCTTGCAGTTGTTCAGGAGGGTAATGGGAGGCCTCAGCTACAAACTGGCCTCGAGGATTTTGCTGGGGTTGGCTAGGCAAGGTTCCTGCTTCTCTACGGTTTATGGCTTGAGCTAGCTGTCCCAATTAGGTCTCGATCTTGGCAATAGATTGTGTATGAGAATGGACTAGCTGAGCCTGGGACTTTTGTTCAGTTGTTAATTCAGTCAAAACCATAAGCATGGTGGATTGGGTGGCCATTATTTGGCTAAGCTGGTCTTCAATGGTTGGTTTCTTATTAGATTGGCCAAATTGTGGGGCTGGGGATGGTTGGTACGATTGAGGTTGGTTTTGAAATTCCTGTCTTCGGGCCTGATTAAAAGTAGGTCCTGGATTAGGTTGCCTTCAAGAAAAATTAGGGTGATCATGCCACCCGGGATTGTAAGTGTTGGAGTATGGATTGTTGGCTCTGGGAAAGGTTTGTGCGCTATTGATATGCTCTTGTACTAGGTCTGGATATTGGAAGGCTGCAGGGCAGTCAACAATAGTGTGCATAGGGCTGGCACAGATGGCACAGGCATCTTTAGAAGTTGGGGTATAAGGTGGAGTCTGTGAGAAAAACCTGTCAAACCTCTCAGTAAGGGATGCCACTTGGTGTTCTAGGTTCGTGGTAGCTTTAACATCATACATACCTCCCCTTGAGGCACTCCTGCCAGGCATATGGCCTTCAGATCTATAGAGGGTGGCACTGTGTAGAGAGTTTTCGCTCAGGTCCTCTAGTAGATCCCAAGCATCATCCGGGGTTTTCTTCATGAATGTGCCTCCACAGGAGGCGTCTATTAGGGTCTTATGCTGATCGCACACACCCTCATGAAATCTCTGTACTAATTGCCACTTGGGCACATCATGGTGGGGACAGGACCGGAGTAAGGATTTTATCCTGTCCCAGCTTTCATGGAATTGTTCATTAGGTGTCTGGGTAAAGGTGATGATTTCATGGCGGATCTTATTGGTCCGCCCCACAGGAAAGTATTTCTTGAGTAATTCGGCCTGAAGTTCCTCCCAAGTGGAAATAGAGTTATGCTCAAGGGAGTATAGTCATTCCTTGGCTCTATCTTTTAAGGTGAAGGGGAACAACCAAAGGCGCAACTGGTCATCAGATAGTGTAAGTTTAAAGGCTGTGCTAACCTCTAGGAAATTTTGTAGGTGCCTATAGGGGTTCTCATTAACTTGGCCATGGTATGTGGGCAGCATCTGGATGATGTTTGGCTTAATTTCAAAATTAGCCTACAGGAGGGGGAGGTGTAGGCAGTGGGACGGTAGTAGTCTTGCAGGGTACGGGCATGGGGCATTAGTGGATTCTGATTTAGGCCATTCCCAACCCCAATGTTCATGTTGTCCGCCATTGGATGAATTTCAGGGATTGGGCTAGGAGTTCTACAGATTCTATATAGGCGCTCAGGATCAGGATCAACGGCAAGGTCGGGGTTCAGGGAGCGACGACCATGCATGTACAATAAAAATCAAACAAAACCTGTGCAATCCTAATAACAACAACTAGCAAGCATCAGTCCTAGATAGCAACAATTAGCAACCTAATAGCGACAACTAGCACGTCATGCAATCCCACAAAGAAAAGAAAAACACCAAGCACCCAAAGTTACTCTAAAATAAAGTTAAGAGAGTGCAAACAGTGGGAAGGGATGGCCCTTCCAACGATGACAAAAATCAGCGTCCTCTCTTAATCCTGCAAAAGAAGAAAAACAAAATTAAGCTACTGAAAAGAAATCTAAATTAAACTAAACTACACTAAAACTAACTATGCTAACAATTTAGTAAACTATTGTGCCGTCCCCGGCAACGGCGCCAAAAACTTGATCGTTTAAAATTAAAACCCTTGCAATTGCACAAGGCAATTGTACTACGGCGAGTATTAAAGGGTTGTCGAACCACAGGGACGGTGAATACTTTACCAAACGCAAGAGAAGAAAAAAATGTAGTTTAATTAATTCTAAATAAAGCAATGAACTTTATCTAATCTAACTAAGACTTAATCAATATGGAGAAGTATCAAGGCAGTGAATCCACCACTAGAAATGCAATTACTACTCTTGATTATTATTAAGCATAAGTTAACATGATATGGTAATTCGTGTTCTTGATCGGACACACGAATTACTAATGAATTCACTAACGTTCTTGATCGGACACGAAAGTTCATCTACTATTATGTAATCAATCCTATCCTTGATCGGGCATAGAATCAATCATAACTCTATTATAATGCAATTAATATTATCCTTGATCGGGCATAAAATTAATCACAATATCTAATTTCATTCGTAATCAATCAAGGCTATGATCAAGCACTCAAAAGAAACTCATGAAATCGCATTAAACATGAATCATAATCAACTTTATAGAATTAAACTATCAAGAGTATCAATACACATCTAGGGCTTCATCAAGCCTTGACAAGGAATTTAGTTACACATAGAAAGAGAGAAAAGAAAAGCCTGTTTATGTAGATCCATCGTCATCAATCATTTTGAGACCGATCGATCGTTTCCCTTAATACGCTGCTTTTACGGTTCTGGCGATCGATCGCATTGATAGCCGATCGATTGTAGTTACTGTTCATAAACTTCAAATAGCTATAACTTTCTGTCCCGAACTCCGAATTGCATGTGGTTGGTGGCGTTGGAAAGCTGACTTCTTGATTAACATGAAACTTGAATCAGTCCAATCCAACATTTATACACGAAGCTATGATGATTTAACCATTCGAGTTACTTTTTACCTCATTTTTGTGTATTACTTTTGTTTCCTACAAAAACCAAAAACTATATTAAAGTAGTAGTTATTCTAATCAAACACTAGCATAATCATAAGTTTAGGAGATAATAAAATGTATATTTTATGTATAGATCAGCAAGCACTCCTAGGTTTGTCACAATGAATGGACAATCAAGCTCCGTTTGATCCTTCGTATGAGACATCTACTCGATCCCCCTTATGATTGTCACAGCCCAAAATTCCTAACCTTGATCAGAGCATGGAAGCAACTAATCAAAGACTGTCAGGAGGCCAGAAACCTAACGCGTGACCGAATACTCGATCAATCTCACCACGATTACCAGATTAGGATATACAGGATCAGCATGACAGAACAATATCCAGTTATTCAATATTAACATAACATTGCCAATAAAGGAAAACTCTAATTAGTCTATTACAGCAATAATAATCATCAAATCCAACTTAAATAATTTCTTGGCACACACAGGCCGAATAATCCATAAAAGTCAAATAAAAAATCAAATAATCAAAGACTTCCACTCCAAGCTTCTGCCATCCTTACTTAGCAGCTTCAGTAATCATCACCTGCTCAGCTTCACTTTTTTTAAATTCCTGCATCAGATGATGCATGAGTATTATAAAGAAATACTCAGTAGGATCGCAAAAATCCCACAAAGAAATAGGAATAGAAATTATACAGACTTAATGCTCTTTATGAAGAATTTCAATGTTCAACAGTAATAAGGAATTTGGAAATACAGAGTTTACCTCACCTGAATGGTAACCATTACTCAA
Organism: Houttuynia cordata; assembly: GCA_039654745.1. Taxonomy (NCBI): domain Eukaryota; kingdom Viridiplantae; phylum Streptophyta; class Magnoliopsida; order Piperales; family Saururaceae; genus Houttuynia; species Houttuynia cordata. The sequence continues at coordinate 3,174,152 of CM077502.1, read as the reverse complement.
CAAACACCAGCTCAAAGTATGGATAGAAATAATAGTAATCCAAGACTCTGAACGTTCATTGCGTAAGGAAAAATAATCAATATGTTCTGACTCTAGACATTCATAGTGTAAGGAGACGTCAATTTTTGCTCTCAGTTAGGTCCACTTCCCGTGTGGATCATTATACCAGAATATCCTAGAGGTTCTCTCTTTGGAACCTGGTCATGCATCTACGGATGCTGACCCCATCGGTGCTTACGGGCACAATGGGCGGAGACTAATAACTTTCTGTAATATCATACAGTCTAAAACGTACTAAAATGCATGTGTGCCTTCGTCGGCTGAACTACAGAGGTTTAATAAAAATCGGAGATCACTATGGATCTAGCATTGCCTCATGAGAATACTATGATTCCACTTCATAGAGTTTCTAACAAAACTCTTAGTGGAAGAAAATAGTTTACAGGGAACTGAGTGATAACTCACAACAACAGAGGTTGTATCAAATAACTCAAGATTCACATCTCTCAGGGTTCGACTCACGTAAGAGTACTAATGAGATTTCAATATCTCACTGAGTAAATGACTCACCAGAGGAGTGACAAATAGAAATACTTGATTACCAATTGACTCACCAATGGAGTAACATGAAGACTAATCCTTCTCAAACATCAGCCAAATCTTATGAGATATAACAACAGATTAACTCATCCAATGTATTCACCATGTGTAGCCCTAGATACGAATTCCCAACACTGACAATAGGATTCAATGGTCAACAATAAAGGAATACTAGGGTCCGAGAGTTCAAATCCCCAGTTGGAACTCTATTGACTCAATCAGTATACGAAAACTGCAAACACTCAGGACACCGCTTCAATGATGAATGATTCGACCCAAAACTTATTTTAAGTAAATTATTCTTACTGTAATCACCTTATTCAAATCTCTCATTATCCATTAAGGTTATCTTAATCATAACCCATCATATACACAAATTCTACTAAGTAGTAATGTTTGGAATCTTAATTATGTGTACTGTTATTTGCATGATAGTCCACTTCCGACGCTTACTACAATTTGTACCATTAAATTTTAATTCTGAAATTTTTATATAAAAAATCCCTACGAATCGAGTTTCCAACCCAACAAACTGCATATTTTTCGACTCTTTTATAATTAGTTATGATTTTTTAATTACCGCTCATTGGTGCAAAAATAGTTCTGGCAGAGAGGTTTGTCTTAATCCAATGTGTTATATTCGTATTAGATACATTATATACCACCTAAAATCATTGTAATAATCATAATTACCCATTCCCGAGGTATGCTGTAGAACCGTTATGGCTCTAGCATAAAGTAATATTACTCATCGTAAGACACCACTTACCCTTATAAAACTGTTTATGCACGTAGTAGTTTAATAACACACACATTACCCAAATAGGACATCTAAACCCGAACAAAATCCTGAAAGGAAATCAAACTGACAAAATCATAAAAGGGGTGACTTTTTGTGAATAAAAAGTTGCGACACAAGATTTAAGCCTCAGGCATGAAAATTGATCACAATACACACTGATTGCAATTACTTACCTTTCCTAGGTGATACCTGTTTTAGAACGCATTGAAGCAGCATGATAAGAAGACAACAATTACGGGATAGAACATTGCTACATCACCCAATCATCATACTACATCATATATTAAATGAACAACATGGGAATCATCTAGGCGCTAGCACATGGAATACCAAACACAGATTTCTTAACATGATTCATGAATGTAGGGAAACAATGAACTCAACAAGATCTCTCTTATATCATGATAACTCATCAACAATATATGAAAATAGGAAGTCACAAGACCAATCATGAGTCAGTATGGAATCATCAAATAGAGAATAATCATATAAGAAGGGGAGAAAAACTCATCCTACCACTTTGCGCGACGAGTTCTTCAAGTCCTTTCGTAGAACACCGCTTTCTCCTCGAGAAACCGCCTCGCTCCTTGTCTCGAATGTGGCCAACCTTGCTGATCGAGCAATGGAAAAGAGAGAATCACCAAACTCCAAGAGGTTGGACGTTCAAGTGCATGGTTCGGTCCTCTCTTATGGGTTTTTATAGAGAAACCCTAATCCAACTAGGAAATCTCCTTCCCAATCACTTTGCCCATTAGATACACTAAGTTTTAATCTCCACTGTTGATTTCGTAGAATTCCCAACTCAAAAAGGTCTCGAAATCATCAAGAATCAGAAATTGTTTTTGCTGGAGCGATCAATCGCGAGGCTCAACGATAGATCGCTGCCCAAAAATGCAACATCACAGTACTTACGATTGATCGATCGTGAGTGCCAAATTGAAAATCATAGTAGATACGAACGATCTTCACACAAGGTGATCGATCGTGGCATCCTTTCGTTCGGTTATAAAACTGACCCGATCGATCGCGTCCAAAATTTCACATGATCACAACTTCATAATCTGAAATCCAATTTCACAAAATTTATGGCAATAGAAAGCTTACTTCAATATCAGCTCCCGCCTTTTCATCGATTAACAAGCCTATATTATAAATTTAAATTTTTCCAGGTATTACAATGATACATCTCCTCCAACTTAGGAGACTTCTCCATCGCCTGTTTAGCTGGTGGAGGTGTCTTTCTAACCTCGCTTGTCTTTACTAAACGTCTCATTTTTCCTTTAGGCACATTAGAAGAGTCATGGAAGAAAGATGTTTGCTTGATTACTCTTCAACTTCCTCACGTAATTGCCAAAGAAACTTCTCTATGATCTTTGCCGGGCCACGAGAAAGTGTCTTTTCTGAAACGCAATAAAGCCGACTTAAAGAGGCACTTATCAAAATATCATGGCATGGATGATATGAATTAAAATATCGTGTATTCAAATATGTGATAGTACTGCAATCGTATCCACGATGGCATAATACCACTATTATTGTGTCCTTGATGACATAATACCACTACTATCATGTCATCAATTACTCGATAACGAGGCTATTGTGTCAATTAGGACACGATAGCACTGCTATCCTATGTTTGGCCAGTGCTATCGTCGTGTATTTAAGGACACAATATGAGAAAAGTTGTATCCTTGAATACATAAATATTGTGTCTTCGATGACCCAACTATACATACTTGTGTTAAAAAATACCTTATTTGATTGATTTGTGTGTTGTAACCTTGCAATGGCTTGAAATAGGTGGAGATAGAATTGGTTCTATTTCTGAAAAGATGGAGTGGTGGGTGGGGAAGCTTTGGAAATAGGAGACCCTATATTAGCCATGGAAAAAAGTCATTAGAGAATTTTAAAATAAAAGGCTCCTCCTCCCCCAAATCAATCAATTTTTCCTTAATATAGAGTAGTGAATGTGCGATCGATAGAGCTCTCTAAATTACTTTCAGCAATCATAGGGTAGGGTAGGTCTAGACATTGGATGACTGGTGCTTCGGGGACATAAGGTTCCGTTAATATTGCCGTAGATGGTGACTCCCCAGAGATTGAAGATTTAAAAATTGGTTCTAACGACTCACTCACTTCTTCTTTAATTGCCACACCTTCTTGATAATTTCGTAAAATACACTCAACCTCATTTTCAAATTTTTGGCCTCTCCAAAGGGTTGTAATATTTTGAATATGGTGAAGGGAAAAACATATCCCTTCGTCAACAAATTGGACCATCAAGTATTGTGGTTGGATAGATAAAGTGCATTCGTCCCTCAAATCCATGGACTGAGTTAGTTGTTCTAACTGTGTTTTTATGTTGGCTATGGATTGGATATTGGAATGGACAAGTTGGGCCTGGGTCCATAGCTCACCTTTCAGCTCTCTGTGTTTGGTTTCAATCTCGGCTTTCATCTCGGTTAAGGGCTAACATTTGGCTCATTTGGTCTTCTAAGGACGGTTCCCTATTGGTTTGGCCAAATGGAGTTGAGGCTGTTTGGTAAGGTAATTGTTGGCTTGGGAAATCCTGTCTAGGGGCCTGATTAAATTGTGTCCAATGGGAATTAGGATGATCCTCCCACTATGAAGACCTTGGGCCTCATTCACATACTTGCGTATAAAATCTGGGTACAATGCACTCTACTGGGGTATGAATAGGACTTAAACAGAGGGTACATGGTTTCGACATAAAAGAAGTGGTGGATTGTACAGAAGATATACTACTCCCAAAGTTGGAATGATTATCCCACCCACAGTTGTAAGTATCAGAATATAAGAGATATGGGTGGAACGGCACTTCATAGGGAGGGGAATTAGGTGTGTGTGCGGAATAATAATCATTGAAGCACATATATGGGTTCTCATGGCTAAATCCATAGAAAGGTGAACACATTTCTTCACCTAGCGATCATCAACATCCGAACCACACTACACACATCCACGAATCAGAAAATCAACCCTAGATATCCACAACTAGCAATCAGCAGCCCTAAATATCGACAACTAGCAGTCCTAATAGCCACAACTAGCACAGCATGCAATCACAGAAAGAAAGGCAAATCACCCAGCATGTAATTTAACTAAATAGTAAAGAATAAGAGAATGCAAACTATGTGAAGGGTGGCCCTTCCAACGTTTGCGTGAATCCACGTCTTCTCTTAATCCTGTCCAAAAAGCAAAGCAAAATTAAGCTACTGAAATAGAAACTAAAATTAAATTATTCTAAATAATCTAACTATGCTAAGAATCTGGTAAACTATTGGCTTCTGTCCCCGGCAGCAGCGCCAAAAACTTGATCATTTCAATATAAGAACCCTTACAAGTGCACAAGGCAATTGTACTACGACGAGTATTAAAGGGTTGTCGAACCTCAGGGACGGTTAAATACTTTACCAAACTCAAGAGAAAGTTAAAAATTTTTATTTAATCTAAGAAACCAATGAACTTTAACTAAATTAACTGAGTTTAACTAATGTAGAGAAATATCAAGGCAGCGAATCCACTACTAGATATGCAATTACTACTCTAAATTATTATTAGACACAAATTAATATAATATGGTAACTTATGTTCATGGTCAGACACACAAATCACAATGAATTCACTCACGTTCTTGGTCAGACATGAAAGTTCATCTACTATAACGTAATTAATTCTATCCTTGGTCGGGCATAAAATCAATCACAGACCTATTCTTGGTTAGACACAGGGATAAAAAAGATCTAATTCCATTCATAATCAATCAAGTCTATGGGCAAGCACTCAAAAGAACCTCATGAAATAGTATTAAGCATGAATCGTATCAACTTTATTAAATTAAACTACCAGAAGTGGCAATACACATCTAAGGTTTCATCTAGCCTTGACAAAGAATTTAGCTAGACATAGGAAGAGAGGGAAAAAAAGCCTGATTTGATAGATCCTTTGGCATGAATCACTTCTTCTTCTTTTGCTCCAAAAGACTCCTTCTTGATCCTCTCTAGCCTCCAAGATCTATTCTCTAATGCCAAAAACGTTCCCCTTAAGGCATATATATAGGGGTGAAGAGAAACTGCGAAGGTCCCTTCCAAATCCGAGTCGAAATAGGCTTGATTTAGGTTTTTGCCACAGTAACCGATTGATTGCACGTATTGCCAATCGATCACTTTCCAATCGATCACCTTTTCCTTCGTTATTTTCTTCGCGTCGCGCCGAACGATCGGTTTAGATCTTCATGTGCCGATCGATCACCTTGGTGCCGATTAAAAACTCCAATGCATACGATCGATCGCGAATCGGTCCGATCGATCGTTTCCTTCATTCCCTGCTCTGGTGATCGCTCGTCTCATTTGTCGATCGATCGTCGTTACTGTTCATTCTGCATCATAATTTTTCCAATTGTCGTAACTTTTCGCTCTGAACTTCGAATTACACATGGTCAGTGGCGTTGGAAACATGACTTCTTAAACTTTAACATGAAGTTTGAGTTAGTCCAATCAGAGATATGCACACGAAGTTATGAAGATTTAACCATTGAAGTCACGTTTCACCGCATTTGCATCTTACTCTCATTTTTCTATAAAAATAAAAAACTACATAAAAGTATCACTAAATATAATCAAATACTAACATAAACATATGTTTATGAGATAATAAAATGCATAATTCATGTGAAGATGATGCACCCCCGCTGCTCATGGGCCCTGCGGAACCTGACGACCTTGTGCCTACCTCTCTTATTGACAAGCGTAGGGTTTGTTGTTCAGGGCGTATCATGACTGAAGTGTTGGTCGCTTGGAAGGGAAAATCCTTAGATGACACTGAATGGATCTTGGAGGATGACTTTTTGGCCCACTTTCCATCGTGGTCACATTGAGGGCAATGCGGAAGCGGAGCGTGGTGGAGTGTTGTGTACGTCAGCACAACAGTGGAGCGGATCTTCTTTCAATCTATAGGATTAGATTTCTTTTGAATAAATTAGGCCCGTTTGGGTAACTGAATATGTAATGGACTGTAATAGATATAATTAGTGGTCGATTATGGCCCATCTGACCAAACTGATGGCGCGGGCCTAGGGAGCCACACCATCCTTTTTCTTTTACAAGGAGGTCGTCTTTCTCCTCTACGGTCATGTAATAAAGACTTCAGTTTTCCTTTACCTTTTTTTATTCTTTTACTTCCTGCCGTCAAGGCAATACCTTGTGACCCTGCTGGGTCACAACACTTTTTCTCTTTTCTTTTTTTATTTTGTTTCAATTGACCCATCGTCTCAATCACTTTCGTCGGATCTCATATGGACGCTTTTCACTTTAATTCATAACTCCTCGTCTCTTTTAGTACACATCGACGGCTCATATTATTCATGCACTTGATTTAAGCTTTTAAATAATTTAACTCTTTACAACCCATCACTGATCGTTCTACAACGTGCACTTTTGAAACCTACGTGAATCACAGTAAATCGAAATTAGATGCGTAATAAAATATAAATCTATTAAATTCAATAATGCATCTAAAATTTTCAATTAAACACATTTATCAAATAATTGATACAAACTCCTAATTATTCAATTAACACTAAACATCTCTAATTATTCCTTTTTACCAAAATTGACACTAGCAAACTAAGTAAAAGAGGTATTAAAATTCATATATTTTTTGTATATCATCATCCATCCACAGTTAAGAGAGGCCTAAGTGAACTTCTAAAAGCTCTTACAACGGGGGCCAAACATCCAAAACACACATTTGAAATCGTATCCGCTTAACTCTATTTCAAGTATATCAGAAGATATTTCTATAACCACATAGGTTCTTAGATTAGACCTTTTTAAGTTCTTGCCATATGAGGGCAAAATGCAATATGAATCGTCTAGGTTGTTGTCAATCAACTCCAATAAATCTTCTTTCTCTCGCTATGCTTTCTTATAGTTGACTATGATGCCCTAATGTTTCTCAATATACGTTATGAAATTAACTGGTGTGAAAATATTTGACTTCTTATGTAAGCTATGACATTTCCTTGCAATCTACAGGTATGAAGCTAAACGATTATCTTTCGCTCCCATCTTTATGTCATGATGTGAATTTTAATTTATTATTCGCAAGTGCACAAATCTAATATAGAATAGTAGCTACGAGGTCGATCCCACAGACTTGGAATTAATTCAACCTAATTCTAGACTTTACTTAACTAATTCAACAGAAAGAAACTTTAGACAACTAATTAAAACTTAAAAAAATTAATAGTAAACCAATATATAGAAGTTCCAAACTATCAAATCCACTACTATTTAAATCAATTCTATCACCTCTTACTTTCATGAACATATAATCGATGTAATTAGCGTGTTCCTCTCAAACTCGCACTCAAAATAACCATGGAAACTCCTCTCGGATGTACGCACTTAAACAATTAAAACAATGATCAATAGAAACCTCTCTCTCTCTCTAGCATAGAACCTATATAAAAATTAAACTTTATTCAAAAGCACCTCAGAATGCGCACGATCCTCTTGGTCATGGGCGTTTCTCGGTTTAATTTTATACAAAATTCTACTTTACCATCTCTCGAGCGCATAAAATAAAAATCGATAAAATTATCATTCATATATATGGAATGAAGTTGCATACATCAAACTAAAATAAAACTGAGATAAGGAGAGATAGAACCAATCTAATTAGGGCTTCATCTATGCCTAGGACGGGTTTAGCCTGTCATCGTCGGCACTTTTCACTATTCACGCATTGTAGTACTATTCACCGAACATTGTTCACAAAAATATTGTAGCACCGTACTATAGCAACATTGTAGCGCAGTATTGTAGCAGTCACTGTAGCAAAATCAATGTTCGCGGCTACTTTAATTTTTTTACTGTAGCAAAGCACATAAAAACTCCTCTTTTCTCGTTTTGTTCTTCTCCCCTTCTCCTCTCTTCTTTCTTTGTTCTCCTCCTTTTATAGCCATTTCCAAACACAAACGAGAATTCCAGTTCAAGCACGATGCCTCGGATTTTCGTTTCCAGTTCGAGCCCAACTTCTAAATCAAGTTGTAAAACCGCGTCTTTGCAATTGATTCGGAATTATCCTCAATCGAATCATTTCTTTTCGGAGCATGACTCCAAATCCAAGTCGACTTTCCAAATCGAGCAATCTATGACTGCTGTCGATTCCAATCCGAGCGCGCCTCTCCTAGGTCGAGCCTAGGACTCCGGCACAAGCGCAAACCTCTTCTTCTCCCTTCACCCAAACTGAGCACAAGGCACTTGATCTTCTATCCTTCACGAGCGGCCTGAACAGAGCGTTGACCGCTTTGTTCTTTTTTTTTGTCTTTCGAATGCCTGAGCCCAGTGCTCGAGCTATTTTCCTTTTTTTATTATGTTTTTTAAAAATCCATTGTAGCTCTTTCGTCTATCAGATCTCATCTTTGCGATTCTTCATTCAAAATTAGAACCCTTCTTCTATTAAGTAAACATCAACTGATCATATAATTCCTACACTTATTTTAGCCTTTAAATGAATTTTGAGCTTTAAAAACCTGTTGAAGCCTTCGTAAGCATCGGATGATCAATGAATGGTTCTTCACTTAAAAACCCATTATGCGTGCTACACTTTGGCGATCTATGGTGCGCACTTCTATGACCCACATAAATAAAATCAAAACCCAATTTAGACACGTAATAAAATATAACTTTATTAAATCCAATTAATGCATCTAAATAAATTGATAAACCATAATTATTTATTAAATTCCTAATTGCAAACATAACACTGATAACCAATATTTATCCTTATTTTTAATTGAAATTATGACTAACATATAAGTAGAAAGGCAATATTAAAATGTGTATATTTCATGTATATTTAAATACCCTCAAACCTATATTTTGCTAGTCCTCAAGCAAAATACTAGATAAAACAACTAACTAAAATAGAAAAGTAAATGTCACTGTCATAGGGAATACGATTGTATTTAGCGTATGCAACAAGCCTTTAAACCCCTAGGTGTCCCCTTGTTGGATAAGTTTTGTCTCGTGAGGGTTTAGAGTCATGCTACCCACAAACATGTAACATAAAATAATAAGATCCTATATATACTTTCAATTATATACAACTATGTTTACATAGAGTAATCACTAATACTTGCTTAAATAAACAACTGAAACACATAAACGCCCCAAATTATTAGTTTTATTCTACACCTTCATCTTGAAAATATTTGCTCAATATAGATATATATAAGTATTGTTCGAAATGCAAAGGTGCAGAACAAGTAGGCATACAATCTAAAATCTCTGTCTTCCACACATTCTAATGTGACCCATTAGTCAAGTTACAGTCAAGCTTAATAACCAAAAATAATTCTATAGCATCTTTATGTTGAAGTATCATGATATAACTAATACTGTCATGCCCCGAATTTTAAAACCTCGAATAATGCGCAGAAGCACTAACTCAATTAAGGTCATGAGGCTGAAACCCGGGCCGCGACCGAACACTCAACACATAACGATCTCATTCCAGAATGCTTAACCAATATCCATTATACAAAAATCTTAAATAATAAAAAACAAACTACACTATTACAATAATCCAGTCAATAATTCATTAAACATCAAAATAAATTCAGCACACAGGCTGATACGTTCTCCACGAACATAAAATAAAAACGATAAATAAATCCACATCTTATCAACTTCCGTCATCGAGCTCCAAACATGAACCTTGCTAGTTCTTCTCCACTTTAATTCCTGAATCGAGAGATGCATGAGTATTTTGAAAGAAATACCCAGTAAGAGCCAAGAAAAACCCACAATAAGTAATAAAATAGAATACTGTAGAAATGAGTATTAAAGACACATTTAAGAATATCAGGTAGAGTAAATACAGGGTTCACTTACCTGCTCAAAATCAATATCAAAGACCATCAACGGTCAAGAATGAATAAACATAACTCAGTTCCCAAACGTACATAGAGTCAGCAAGATCAATAAGAATACTGACTCCAAACATCCAGAGTGTCGGAGACAACAATTTCTGCTCTCTGTTCAGTCCACTTCCCCTATGGACATCAATACAGAGGAACCCGGTTATGCATCTAGGGATGCTGGCCCCATCGGCGCTTACGGGCACAATGGGCTGAGACTGCAGACCTTCCGTAATATCATACAGTCTAAAGCGCACGCGTTGCCTTCATCGGCTGAACTACAGAGGTTCATATATCATCTGAGATCACAAAGGATCTAGCAATGGCTCGTGAGCATACTATGAATCCAACTAAGAGTGTTCATCAGAACTCCTAGTGGAGAACCAGTTTACATGGAACTGAAATCATCTAGAATCAACTAGGGTTCTCTCAAACAGAGACCCAGATCATAATCATCAATGAAAGACTCTCAGAGGAGTAAGACAATAACTTTGTCAAGGTCATCAGAAAAGATTCATATCGGAGTATTCAAAACTCTTAGAATGATCAACATCGGATGTCTCCAATCATGACTCATCAAGAATCGAGATACTGAATCACCTCATCGTACTTAGCTTCTAGATATGACAATTCCCATGCACAAGAATTTAAGGTCACCAATAACAGAAATAGGTCAAATGTGATATACAAGGTCTTTTGGATTTGTATGAGAGAATTCCTTGAACGATAGATCAATCACAGACTTAGACTCAAAGAGACAATTAATTTCGGACAGAACCCATGACTCACTGTTCATACTCATATAATCTGATATTACTATACCCTGTACCCTCAGAGTCTTACAATATAATAATTAGGTCGTAATACTATGTATACGTATACTTATAGTGTATAGTATCCAGCCGATTTAGGGTTATAACATGAACACAGTGTTCTGCCCCATGCAAAACAGCTGAATTCTAACCACTAACACTGTTTATCCAGTATGTATTAAATTCTGAAATTTTTGTATCAGTTAGCCTTATCTGTCTAGGTTCTAACCCATCTAATTTCATAATTTTCTGAGTTGTACATATTTAGTTATGAATTTCCAATCACTGCTGGTCGGTGCAAGAACAGTCCTGGCCGAGAGCAGTTATCTTAATCCCCTTTGATTATCTGATGATAAACTCGTAATTAATTACTTAATACCACTGACTGACATCAGGTATTAACTCTTTAAGTATTTTATATAACCTCTTCAACTCTAATTTCACATAATTTTCTTACCTTTTGTACATATCTTTTAAGATTGTTAGAGTATATAACCATATCTTCACCAAAATCCGAAAGAACTCAAGTAAGACAATTAATCTTAGATGCTGGTCAACACCAGTACGTACTGACATGAACTCCAGAATGTAGGCTGAGACATCATAAGCAATAATATTTAATTTCACGATAATTAGATCAAGGATTGCATAAGGATCTCAACTGATTCCAAAATTGGATCGAAAACACTAAAATAGCATGAAACGACTCGATCGACCCATAAAGCTGCCATCTTTTACTGGACAGAACAAGATATGACATACAACAGCAAGTTATGACAAGGATTGAATAGTATAACCTCATGGGAATGCATTCTAGGGCTTCGTACGTGAAGAACAAACACGTGATACACAAAAGAAATATTTTTTATCATGCATTAAACATACATGGATATTCAAGACAATTCTTTGCAAGAAACCATATTAATATCCAATCATCTGACATCATACTATTATATCAGCATGAAACAAGGATCATAATCATAAGAATTCAGAGAATTAAGTTGTGGTAAAAATAGTGCATCCTACCTCTTTGATGATTTACAACTTCTATGCGAGTTTCGACCACCACGTGCACCACCCTCTTTTCGTCGCATATCTCCATAAACGAGCGTGCAAATTGAATCAAGACCCCCTTGGATGAATTGAAAGGATGCTGACCACCTTGCTCTAGAGCTGGCACGACTCCCAAAAACATCCAAAAGGTTGCCAGACCTTCTATTGGTGAGTTAAATAGTATTTACCTTAATACCTTTAGACGAATCACCACCGTGGATCCTTATTTCATTCAAGGGCCACAAATAGACCAAGATAAAAGAGGATCTTCAATTAGAACGTGGTAACTCCTCAATTACTCATCAGTTACGATCCCAATTAGTTAGGAAATTAAGTGCAATTAGTTGGTTTCCATAACTAACCCACAATCTCCTCCTAATTGAATTCAAATTTGATACGGTTTTAATACTTACCTAGGTTAGATCTCCACCGTTGATCATCTTCCAATCTAACGATCACCATAAGGTCCAGTAAATAAGAATCTCCACTTGCCAAGACGTGCTCCCCAATTATCTCATCATTAATTAGAGTTTTCCCCCAATCAAGGTGGTCTACAACCCTAATTTTCTACTTAAGGTAGTTTCCTCAATTAGGCCAATCTATCATCTTAGATCAAATCTCATCTAATGGTTGAGTTTCATCCTCTAAAAGGCATGATTTAAGCTCCAACATGGTTGCCTTATCACTCCAAATCAGATCCCTAGAATCTAGGTCGGTTACAACCTCTAAATTGGTAGAGAATTTACTAATGGGATCGGATACCAAACTAAGAGTGTAACCTCCCTAATTCCACTCCCAACATGATCTCCCTCAAGGGCACGTGGCAAATCATCAACCTATTTTAAAACACTTTCCTAAAATAGCAGTTATGGTAAACTTACAGAATTTTTGGGCGTTACAAATACTCAAGCATCCTCAACCATAAGTCCACAATATAAGGTATAAAAGCATAATACACAATTTTTTTTCAACCAAAACTGTGCAATGCCTAGCTCTGCTAGTCTATAAGGCTCGTGCAGATAACAGAGGGAGCCAGTGACTCCTAACTAGTTGACTTAGGGCACTAGGTTTTAAGATACCTTATCAGACTAACCCCTTGAATCTGATAGATTAGAAAGCATGACAGCCTTGAGAGAATTTGTTCTAACCTCCAACTCTTAACCTTTCAACTTACTGAGGCACAAAGGCCCAGTTACTTGTAGGAGATAGTAACAAACCTCTTTATTTTGCATTTTTTTTTATCTTTCTTTGATTTTTCTTACTAATGTATTATACCTTCAACCTATTTTCAAACGACCTCTGCCATAAACTTGAACAGATGGTTTATCATGATCATTAAAGCTCTAAGAATACCACATTTAAAAAAATAAAATTGACTAAAAATATCCCACTAAAAATGGTAGTTAACATATTTCTATATGGTATTCTTATGTGTAACTGAAGTGTGTGAGTGATTTTTAGAAAATAGAAGCATATAAGCCCAAGAGGATTGTATAAAAAATTAAAACTTCATATCTAAGTGTCTTCATCCTCAAGTCAATTCACTCACACTTTCAATGTCAATTAGTCTCTCTAAATATTGAAGTATGAATAGAAGGGATATACTATATAAAAAAAATCGTAAATAAAAGCAACGTAAAATCTAATTTTTATATTTTTTTAATAAAAATAAATGTGAAATATCAATCTACAAATACCTCCAAATCTAAACTCAACATGGTCCTTAATGTTTAAGAAAAAGATATACTACAAAGACTAGTAAAAGGGAAAGGAGTATTAAAAAAATATCACATTGTTGTAGAGGTACTCATGATGGATGTATGACAACGAAAGCACACACAATAAGGAGGAAAGGTTAGTATAAAATATCAAAAATAAGAATATACCCTCCAAATCAAGAGTGAAATACCCCCACGTAGGTAGAAATAACACATCAAAATCTCAAAACAATTCACTCACACATTCTATGTCAATTAGTCCTCTCTAAAAATTGAAGTATGAATAGAAGGGATATACTATATAAAAAATCCTAAACAAAAGCAATGTAAAATCTAATTTTTATGTTTTCTTATAAATATAAAAGTGAAATATCAATCTGCAAATACCCCCAAACCTAAACTCAATATTGTCCTCAATGTTTAAGAAAAGATATACTATATAATGACTAGTAAAAGGAAAATGAGTGTTGAAAAGATATCACCTTGTTGTAGAGGTACTCATGATGGATGTAAGGAAAGCACACACACTAAGAAGGAAAGGTTTAGTATAAAATATCAAAAATAAGAATATACCCTCCAAGCCTAGAGTTCTGTTAGGGTTATGGTTATAATCTGGGCCGTCAATGAATGGTCCCGATTGTTCTGTAACAGTTGGGTTCGGTTTCTGAAAATGAACTGGTCTGTAATATGTCTCTTTTAGCGACAAAACTGATTCGGCTTCTGTTGCCAAAACCGCCATTAATGTCGACTTTAGCGACAGATATTTTTCAACCATTAAATTCGCCCAAAATTATATCAATACCTACGGATTTTCATCTGTCAGTAAACATCTGTTGCTATAGCCCAGCTTTCTTGTAGTGCTCCGAGGTTATTAAATTGACAGCACTTAGTTCAAGCCTGCCTGAAAAGAATATATCTTTAGCTTGCGGCTTTTTGCATCAAATGTTTGATTTATTACCAAAATGTAAGGAAACCTATTCTTTTAAGATCTTAAAATAGTCACTTCATCCCATACTAGTAGTCCTATTGATTTTTTTATTAGGATTTTTAATATGGGACAGCTGATGGAAAATAGATTACAGTGGATCATCTTCACTCTTAGATGGCTTAAGAGAGACTTTGAATTGGATAAGGGATTTTCTGGTCATTATCTTCTTGAATCAGATGAAACGAACAAAAAAATATAAAACCAGATTGATTTCAAAGTTTTGTAGTCATTTCGGTTGGATAAACCCATCAAGGCAGCCAATCATCTAAGCTAACAGATCTCTTGATCACTGAATGCATCTCAAAGCTAGAGTTAATCCCCATTCCCTAAGCTTCTCTCGGATCACTAAACCCACGTTATCAACTCTTTCTCCGAGAGTCCATATCATGAATCTTAATTTCATGACATCACAATCTCTTAGTTTTGTAAAATTGTTTGAAGATCAGTGGACACGCACCCTCACTTGCATATGCACCTGGGCACCTGGTATAAGCTAATTTCCACTAAGCATCCTTTCTTCTGTCTAAGTGTTTCTAATCGAAGCCTTTTTTTAAATTCTGACTGAAGTGTGAATTGCATAATGGCTACGAAGTCTTCGAAGAGTTCCCACCCACGATTCGTATCATGGGCGAGCTCCTGTACTCCCTCCTTTTTTCTGCGCCGTTGGATGGTGATCTGACAGTGCAATAAGTGCTTTTCCCCTGAGGTTAGAGGTTCATTGACCAGCTTACCGGTGTAATATCACTAGCAGATTATCATTAATATAAATGATTTCTATTATTTAATTTTTGGATGAAGTTGTGTTAGGTGGTTCTCTACCAGATACATTCTCCTTATCTTATTCTTCTCTGTGATAATTTTAAACAAGGGCAGGGAATTTGAATTATTCATTATATGTTATCAATTCCATAAAATACTCCACTTTAGATTGTTTTCAACATAACAGTGGGCCAATAATTAATTACTTCTAACAAGCGGGGCGTTGGCGTGACGACTAAGACACGCTTCCAGAGGGCTTGAGGTCAAACCCCCCAATCCTTTTGCCACTCACCTGGGGTAATATCCCCATTTGCACAGTGCTTATGGTAGGCGGGCCTTGCGCGTGTCTAAGGGAATTGGTGGCTGGCGGCGGGATAAGGTCTAGTGGGTCCTAATAACTCGGCTACCGCGTTATAAAAAAATAATTAACAAATTAACTCTCAGTACAATTATCTACTTTTGAAATTCAACCCTAATATACTTGGAGAGCGTCTAGCATGACCGAATTTGGTCATATGGAAAATGTTTTGCTGACCAAATTTGGGGACCAGATTGCAGGACCCCAGGCCACATAGGCCTGGGGATCTGCAATTGTGCATCCCCATGTAAAACTTTACATGGGGATGCACAATTGCAGATCCCCAGGCCTATGTGGCCTGGGGTCCTGCAATCTGGTCCCCAAATTTGGTCAGCAAAACATTTTCCATATACTTGGGAGGGCCCAAAACCCGAAGCACAAAGCACCTCCACGATTGTGAGTTGTGACTATGGAGAAACGTGATTAATGATCTAATGACAGAATTAGGGGCAGAAAAGATTGGAATATTAAGATAATCCTGTTGCTCGAACTTCTAACCTTTGAGGGGGTTTTCCTTTGGCGAAGTTAAGTATGCAGATGTTTGACTACTACTTATAAAAAAAAAACTGGCAACTTAACATGGCCACAATGATTTTTATGCTCAAGCTAGAATTGTCTGAATTTTCCCAAGGAACCCACCAATTGAATAGAACTCTTTTCCCAAGCACATGTTATAAGTTTTTTAATAGGGGTTTTTATAATGGTGGGCTATCTGATCTTACAATTATACTCTTATCATCATTCATTATCATACTAATAGCCAATAGCAGGTGGGGCATAACATATTCCTGAATGGCGAAAAGCCGCCCTATATATTAAAGTTTTCAAATTTGGTGGGAAGCCGCCGGACACCTGGGGATGAGCTAATGTTGGTATCATTGTTTACAAGCCCATGCTGAAGTTGCAGCACTGGTTATTCTCCTCAATAAAAAAAATCAGTTTTTTTAAAAATATTTTTAAAAAAACTTGCGATATATCGGTCGGAAACCACCAATATATCGACAATATTTTAATCTTTTTATCGGGTGGGACCTGTTATCGATATATGGACAATACAACATTCCATGCTTACAGATGCTACAGTGCAGGCTAGGCAGCCTTATATAATATTTTATTATATCTTCTGAATATAGGACTAAAATAAAGCATATGTTTTTTTTAAAGAGAATAATGCTAATATAAGGGGAATCGGCCCTAGTTTCTAGTTTTAAATTCCATTAGATGGTAATTTAACTTTTTGTTAACAAAGATATTAGAATGAGCTTGAGAACTGTGGCAGTAGTAGGTAAAATGATAATTTTCTCCTCAAAGAGGCACCCCATTTCCCATCCAGCGGTATGTGGGCCAAGGCAGTCGTAATCAGTCACGGGGCACATCCAAATCCACAGACCAAACAGTGCCTTTTCACATGTCAATTTTGCCTTAAGTTCACAGTGAACAACAACATCATCATTCCTTTCCATGGAATCCATTCTCTCCAAGACCTTAAATAAAAGACAGATAAAAGACAGATTGTTGAGCACAAACCAGCTTATTTTGGCTTCTTTTATAACCAAATTGAGTAAACATAAACAAACAGCTTCTCATTATTAAATTTGGAATGAAGTGGAGCAGAATTGGACAACTCTTGAAAGAAATGCAAACTTCAGAATTGGCACCATGTAGTCAGCTGCCTGTGCTTTTGTTGTTACCAGTCAATAAATCAAGAGAAACTTGTATGACTTAATCGCTGATGCAAGTCATAATCATAATCTAAGTAGCACCTTTTTCTAACTATTTAGGGTCGGTGACATGGATCTTACTCCTCCATTCAAGCCTGTTTTGGGCTACCTCATTTGTAAGATCTTTTTGTAAGAGATAGTAAAATCAAATAATTTTTTATTAACTCCATCCAAGTTCTCTTGTGTCTCCCTCCTCTTTTAGCATTATTTACATGCATTACTTCTAATCTTCTCATAAGGGCATCTATTGGTCTTCTTTGCATATACCCATAACAACGCAACCTACATTTCGTCAGCTTCTCCCCTAAAAGAGCTACCCCTAAACTCTCACAAATATACTCATTTTTAATCCTATCTCTCCTAGTTATCCCAATCATCTACCTTAACATTCTCATTTCGGCTACATTCAACTTATCTATATGACATCTCTTTAGTACCTAGCATTCTGCTATATAGAATATTACAGGCCTAATGGCTATCTTATATATCTTTCCTTTGAGCCTTTTTAGAATACACCTATTCCCGAGGCTGCCCTCCACTTTACCTAACTCGCATTTATCCTATGCACTACATCACTATTAAGTAACAGAATTGATCACACATTGACACTAAAATAATCGCTGATGCAAGTGAGGGACTAAAATAACCCTTCCAAAAAAATTGCATTCTCTGTTTAATCATTTTTACTTGTACACATGCAGGACCTCTATACATGATAATGGAATCATTGTTCACTGAGATATAATGAAGAACACATGAATACATAATATACCAAACTAACCAACCCCCCCACCCCCGCTCTCCCCCATAACAACAATAAAAAAATGCAACTGGAGACTTCCCATCTATTTTGTCTCCGCTCTCTGTTACCTCAATGGCATGATGAGCTCCACCTTATGGTTTTGTAGGTGTGTAAGGCAGAGGCCATCAATGAAACATATAATACCCTTCCATTTTCTAAAGAATGACAAAAATGAGAAGAATGCTAGTCATGAAGTATTTAATAGCTCATCTGACTGTTGCAAGCATTCCTGTGGATTTGAGTAGAAGTAGTCCTCTTCCTTGGGTCTGTCTGGAATCACTACTCTTCTTGTTGCACTTCCCATTCGGTTGATATGAGATGCCTTTACAGAGGATGAGAACTCATCCCAACTCAAAATGCCGTCATTGTACTGGTCTATCAGATCAACAAGAAGTTTCCTGTCTAATAGGATAGTCTTCTTAAAACCCAAGTATCTGAAGGAACAAATTAAAATGAGAGTTCGCATCTTGGACTACCTAGCTAATGAATTATGGAAAGCAGAACCACTGAAAGCTCCACATAAAAATAATGAATCAGAGATGAGTTTAGTACCTGCGATGGCCTTCGACCACTTTAGCCATGTTGCCATCATATGTAGGAACAAATATGTCGCTTTCTAGAGAAACCAAATAATCAAGCGCAGCCATTTGAGAAGAATGATTTTGGAAAAACCTCAGATCTGTAGGCTCCAACAGTGTTTCCTTTCTCACCTATTAACACAGTCAGCCATTCAATGAACAAAAGAAATTTCTAATGAGTTCATATAAGAAGCAAATTTTCCAACAAAACTGACCAATCTAGGAAAAGTTGATGCCAGGCTCGCCATTCTCCTTTCGCCACCATAAATTTCACCAGCAGCGATATAAATCTGGACATTCGGATCAATGTCTAATGCATTTAATATAAGAGCAGTTTCCTCTGGAGTTAAAGGACAAAGTCCATCTTTCCTTTTCAGTTCTGCATTTATAACTTTCTCCTTCCACCACGGGTAAGCATACCTGCAAATCCAATAGCCATAAGCCAACATAGTGATAAAGGAACTTCGTTTCTAACACTTTTTGAAAAATTTCACCATCACTCAAGGACAGAATCAACAAGTTCCAATCAGACTGCTTAGCCCAAAAACTTATATTAGACTGTAAAAGTATACAAATGCAGTCCCAAGTCAGGAAGGAATAGGTAATGGGTTGTGGAATCGAGCATCGGTCCGCTTGTATCCGGCAGGAGTGGGAGTAGGTAAGTTAGTCTCGATCCACTGAAGAAAAGAGAATTTAGTTGATAGAGACGTTAGATCTGGAGAAAGCATCTGGTCGCATATCCCACTTCCTTCACGGGAAAGGAAAGGAGTAAATTGCCCTACTTCTAAGGATAGATAGTTTAGGTTGGAGAGGAACAGAGCTAGGGGTTTCAACCCCAGCATTCATTATTGGAACGTTCGCATAAACCGGGATATAAAGCCGCATACCTCATTCTTGTCAACTCCTCCACCTCTTCATCATTGCAGCCATGGGTACAGCCTGAGAATGCTAGCATGTCCATTTCATAGCGTAAATGAAGAACCAAAAAGGGACCATTCTGCCTCAAGAGTCTGATCACTTTCCCACCCAATTCTTCTATCTGAGGGGTGAATCTTAGAGCATGAAAATTCACTCGGCAACGTAGCTTTTGAATATCCATCGGAAGCCATTGTTCGCAAGACGAGCATCAGTTTTATTCAAATGCACAATTTTGTACTTTTGGATTAGGGGAAGAATCTGTTTCAAATAATTATAACAAATTGAACAATGACCTGTTTACCATTTGAATTAAGAGACTAAGAAAATTACGTGAAGAGAAAAAAATTAACCTGGTCAAGATAGTACGAAATGTTAGACCAGCTAATAGGTGGCATGGAGTACAACAATCCTTGCTCAGCCCTGTTCTTTAACCTTGGAGGTAATTCATGCAGTATCCGAACCTCATCTCGTAAGGACGTAATGAAATGATAAACATCAAATATGTCCTTGAAGTCACTGCAATTTAAGATGCATATAGATTACAAAAATATTATATTGAAAGGCTACAAAAAACGTTTAGCCATATAAACTGAGATGAGTGAATTTTTTGCTCCACCAAGATAACCAGACCTGGGATC